>JAQZBX010064066.1:0-10211 GCA_029593785.1 Cabassous unicinctus
AAAAAAAAAAAAACAAAAAAAAAACCCAGAAAACTATAAAACATTTCTGAAAGAAATCAAAGATGATCAAATAAATTGAAGGACATTCTCTTTTTATGGATTAGAAGACTAAATATTGTCAAGATACTAATTCTATCCAAAGTGATCTATCGATTGAACACAATCCCAATAAAAATATCAACAGCCTTCTTCGCAGAAATGGAAAAGTCGATCATCAAATTTATATCAAAGGGTAACACCCAAAACCATGTTGAAAAAGAACAAAGTTAGACGACTTACACTTTCCAATCTTAAAACTTATTACAAAGGGACAGTAATCAAAACAGTATGGTCCTGACACAAAGGCAGACATACAGGACAACGCAATCAAACTGAGAGTGTAGAAATAAACCTCCACATCTCTCGGCAATTGACATAGGGTGTCAATTCCAGTCAACTGGAAAAGAATAGCCTCTTCAACAAATGGTGCTGGGAAAACTGGATATCCATACACAAATGAATAAAGGAGGATCCTACCTCACAACACATACAAAAATTAGCTCGAAATGGATCAAAGATCTAAATACAAGAACCAAAACTATAAAACTCCTAGAAGAAAACATAGGGAAATGACTTCAGTACCTTGTGTTAAGCAATGGTTCCTTAGACTTTACACCAAAAGCATAAGCAACAAAATATAAAACAGATAAATGGGACTTCCTCAAAATGAAAAACTTTTCTGCATCAAGACTTTATCATGAAAGTAAAAAGAAAACCTACACAATTGGAGAAAATAAGTGGAAACCACAAGTCTATAAGGGTTTAATATCCAGAATATTTAAAGAAATCCTACAACCCCAAAATAAAAAGATAAACAACTCAATTTTTAAAAAATGGGCAAAAACTTGAATAGACATTTCTCCAAATAAGACACAAATAGCCAAAAGGCACATGAAAAGATGCTCAACATGATTAGTCATTAGGGAAATGCAAATCACAACAAGATACCATTTTACACCCACTGGAATGATATCCATTAAAAAAAAGGAAAATAAGTGTTGGAAAGGGTGTGGAGAAAGAACACTTGCTCATTATTGGGAAAATGAAAGGCTGCAGGTGCTGTGCAAAATAGTTTGGTGGTACCTCAGAAAATTAATTACCTTATGGCCCAGAAATCCATCTTCTAGGTATATATACAAGAGAATTGAAACCAGGGACTTGAACAGTATTTGCACACTGATATCCACAGGGGCATTAGTCACAGTTGCTAAAAGATGTAAGCAACTCAAGTGCCCATGAAAAGATGTATGGAGAGGGGAGTGGATGTGGTTCAAGTGGCTGAGCGCCTGCTTCTCACATGGGGAGGTCCCGGGTTCGGGCCCCAGTGCCTACTAAAAAAACAAAAGCAAGCAAACAAATTGAAAACCCAACTCAGGGAAACCGATGTGGCTCAGTGGTTGAGCGCCAGCTTCCCACATATGAGGTCCCGGGTTCAACCCCCAGCCTCAGTACCTAAAAAATAAAAAAATAAAAAAGAGGTATGGAGAAATGGTACATACATATAATAGAATATTATTAAGCCATAAAAAGGAATAATGTTCTGATACATGGGACAACATGGATGAACCCTGAAGACATCATGTTGAGTGAAATAAGCCAGAAAGAAAAGGATAAATATTGTATGATCCCACTTATGTGAAATAACTAGAATAGTTATTTCCTCCACAGTGGAGGTAGGGAATGGGAAATTAATGCTTAATTGGTACACAGTTTCTCTTTGGGGTAAGGAAAAGTTTTGATAATGGATGGTGGTGATGGTAGCAAAACAGTGTGAATTTAATTGACTCCCCTGAATTATTTATTTGAATGTTACTAAAAGGTGAAATTTTAGGTTGTATATATGTTAGTATAATAGAAAAAAATTTAAAAACATAAGACTGGGGGGAGCAGATATGGCTCAAGCAGTTGGGCACCCACCTCCCACATGGGAGGTCCCAGGTTCAGTTCCCCGTGCCTCCTAAAGAAGATGAGCAGACGCAATGAGCAGACAAAACAAGCAGACACAGTGAACAGAAAGACGAGGGAGCCATCCTGTGGGTGGGGGAAACAAAACAAAATATAAGACTGTACAACACAGAGAACCCTATATAAACAATGGAGTATAGTTAATAGTATAATTATAATCATAATATTGTTTCATCAATTGTCACAAACAGATCACACTAATGCAAAGGGTTAATAGGGAAGGGGGGAGAGGAGTATATGGGAAATCCATATTTTCTGCATGTTTTTTCTGTAAATGTATAAATTCTCTATAAAAAAACAGAATTGAAATAAAAATCAATGCAAATAAGATAAATAAAAATATTATAAATATTTTTAATTCCAAAAGGCACTTCTAATTAACCTGATAGATCAACAAAGCAATTAAAAAGGAAATTTAAAAACTTTTAATTAAAATTTGAATTTAAAAAACTTTTTATTCTAATTAAAAATAGTATATCAAATTTGTGGGATGCACCCTTAGAGGAATATTTACAAATTTAATTACATATATTAGAAAAAAAGAGAGGTCCCAAATCAATGGTATAAGATTTCACCTTAAGAAGCTAGAAAAAGAGCAAAGCTAACCCAAGTTTAGTAGAAGAAGGAAATCATAAGGATAAGAGCATAAATCAATAATAAGGAAAAAACAGGAAATTAAGAAAGCCAAAATTGGTGCTTTCAACAAAACGGATAAACTCATGGAGTGAAAAGAGAGAAAAGAGAATACAAATTACCAAAATCAAGACTCAAAGAGGTCCTATCAATATCAATTCTACAGACATTAGAAGGGATAATAAAGGAATATTATAAATAAACCATTGCCAATGAATCTATTTAGATGAAATAGCCAATTTTTAAAAAACTAAGACTTACTAAAATGGACATAAGATGTAATGGAATATAATAACCAAAAATCTATTAAATTAAGTTGAACCGATTAATCAAAGCCTTCTCACAACCAAAACTCCAGGTTCAAAGTTTCTTGGGTGAATTCTATAAATTATTTAAGAGGAAAAATAATAATACCAGTTGTGATGATTAAGTTCATGTGTCAACTTGGCCAGGTTATGGTGTCCAGTCAAGAAAGCACTGGTCTGATTGTTACTGTGAAGATAATTCATGGATTTAAATGATCAGTAAGATGATTACATTTATAGCTGACTACATCTACAATCAACTGAGGAGATTGCCTTCAGCAATGAGAAACCTCTCATTGAATCAGATGAAGGCCTTAAAAGGAGAAATGATGATTCCAGCAGTCAAAAGAGAGAATTTCCATCTCTACTTCAGCCAGCCAGCTTCTCCTAGAGAATTCATCAAAAACCATCATGGGAGTTCCCAGCTTGCATTATGCAATTTGGTCTTGCCCATCCCCACAGTCACATGAGACAATTCCTATTAAAAAAACTCATAATTTACATAATGTGTGTATGTATGTATATGTATATGTGTGTGTATGTGTGTGTGTGTGACTCCTGTTCATTCTGTTTCATTAGGGAACCATGACTAATTGCGGTATTAGGGGTGGTTCTAGAATAAAAGATTCTTAAGAATAGGATATTTCTGAGTGGGTTCTGGGGTTTATGGAATTGGTTCTCTAACTTGATTAGATTCAAAGGCACTAATGACTATTTCCAATAATCAAGATGGCACTGATAATCCGTGATATGAGTTGGCAATAGGGATACAAAATAGGGATATGCAAAATATGACCACAATATGCTACTGCAATGCTTAATAAGAGGCAAGGCTCTGGGTGAGAGTGTTTTTGACACCTTGAGTTTTGTGGAGTTATAAAGTACAGTGATGTTGGCCAAATTGTTCCTAAATATGCTGGATACAGTTGTAAAAGAAAGGCATGAAACTCAAGCTTTCGCATTAAGCAACACGTGGAGGATGTGAATATTTCTATATGGGCCATGAAAGAATATTATATTTCATAGGCCAGACTTTAGATTTAGGAACACCAGACCCAGATTCTCATTAGGAAAGTGGCTGAATTACAAAAATTGATTTCCAAGTCTTACAGGGTGTCTAATATTAAGGTGAGGGCATTGATGGGAAAGGAATGGGATTCTGAAATTGAAATGGGCACATATACCTTGAGAATAATAACAGTAGGACTACTGAAACCCTAAATTCTGAGTCTTTGCCAGATAAACCTGTAATCCTCTGCACTGAGGAATGAGTCACACAATCTCCAATGTGCCCTGAGGACCAGCCAAACAACCTTCACCTGAAGGGATTAACCCTGCTGTGCCTGATAAACCTGTAACCACCTCCCCTGAGGAAACAGCCCTCATACCTCTGACTGAAGAGATTAATCCTGTTTCACCAGATAAAACTGCAATGGAACGCCCCGAGGTAATCTGCTTGCAATTCTTCTTGTGACCCACCTCCACCACCCCTCTTTTCTTCCAGTCTTATAACTAGACTGAAGTGCCAAAAGGACCCAAAAGGTGAGGTACAGAGTGTGACCCATGTAGAGGTCCCCTACACTCCAAAAGAACTGCATGATTTTTCCAATTTACATAGATAGAAACCAGAGAAATATGTGTGGGAATGGATATCAAGGGTGTGGGATAATAGTCAAGGACTGTAAAGTTGGATTAGGTTGAATTTATTGACATAGCCTCACTAAGCAGAAATTCCAGATTCAATATTGAAGCTCTAACAGTTTGTTCAGGTGATTGGAATGGACCAAAATGTGGCCGACATTGCCTGAGGTCAAAACGCCAGAACTGCCTCGATATAATGCAGATGAGGGGATTCAAAGGCTTAGAGAGATTATAAAGCTAGAGTGGATTTATCACATAAGACCTGCTCACCTTGTCTCAAGAATGTCCAGAGAACACACCCAGGACTGTAAGGAATAAATTTCTAAGACTAACTCCATCATCCCTTAAGAGCTCTGTGGTTGCTCTTCTCTGTAGGTCAGACAGTACTGTAGGAACTGCTGTCATTGAACTAGGATGCTTAAACACGATGGGGATGATGTGATTCACGGTTTGCAGAAGTTAAGTGCCAGCACTTAATCGGCAAAGACAAGGTGGGCATGGCTACCAAAGTGGGCAGCAGACTCAAAGCAGCAATCAAAATAGTCTCATTCGCAGAGAGACCTATGGCGTTGGCTAGATCATGAGCTACCTAGAAGTTAAACAAATGGACAGTTACCCAATTCTAACTTGATCTGTGTAAACAGAAGAGTTCTAGGTCAAGTGAACAAAAGTCTAAGTTGAGTTACAAAAACTGAGTCACAGCCCTTTAATCAATTCTTAGACTTGAGACAGTTTACAGACGGAGCACTCCTTGAATAAAAGGAAGACAAGGTTCCCATGGTGAAGAACCCTGTCAAAAATTTATACTGCTAATCTTCCTTCTAGCCTTTCCCAAATTGACATATGGCCTATTACCAGGGGAACTGTCCACTGGGGAAAGGTAAATGATCTATATTTCAGGAATTATTGGGCACAGACTCAGAAGTTACATTAATTCCAGGAGACTTAAAACATCACTGTGATGGGAAGCAGATGTGGCTCAAGTGATTGGGCTCCAGTCTACCATTTGTGAGGTGCCAGGGTCGTTTCCCGGGGACCTCCTGGTGAAAGTGAGCTGGCCCACGCAGTGAGCTGGTGCCAAAAAAAAAAAAAAAGAGATAAAGAAGAGAGACAATGAGAAACACAACAAAACCAGGGAGCTGAGGTGGCTCAAGCAACTGGGTGCCTCTCTTCCACATCGGAGGTCCCAGAATCGGTTCCCAGTGCCTCCTAAAGAGAAGACAAGCAGACACAGAGAGCACATGGCAAAAGGACAGAGAGAGCAAGACAGGGAGCGCAAAATCAATAAGGGGGGTGGGGAATAAATAAAATAAATATTTTTAAAAATGCCACTGTGATCAACCAGAGGAAGAGTTTATGGAGGTCAGGTGATCAGTGAAGTTTGAGCTCAGGTCTGTCACACAGTGAGTCCAGTGGGTCCCCAGACACATTCTGTGGTTATTTCCCCTATTCCAAAATGCATAATTGGAATAGACATACTCACCAAATGGCAGAATCCCCACAGTGGTTCCCTAACTTGTGCAGTAAGGGCTATTATAGTAGGAAAGGCCAAGTGAAGGCTACCAGAACTGCCTCTTCCTGGAAAACTAGTACATCAAAAGCAATACCACATTTCTGGAGGGAGTGCAGAGATTAGTGTCACCCTCAAGGACTTGAAGGATGCAGGGGTGTTGATGCCCACCACATCCCCACCCAACTTTCCTATTTGGCTTGTGCAGAAAACAGATGAATCTTGCAGAATGACAGTAGATAGTCATAAACTTAACACTCTAATTCAGGGGTTCTTGAGCTGTGGAATGTTGCTGCACGTGTGATATATTTATTAAATAATACACAGTATAGTGTGAACTTAGTAAAGGGTCCATGGTTTTCACCTGACTGACAAAGGGGTCTGTGGAACAATAAAGGTTAAGAACCTCTGCTTTAATTGGAGCTTCTGTTCCAGATGTGGTATCATTGCTTGAGCAAATCAGTACATCCTCTGGTACCTGGTATGCAGCTATTTTTCTGGCAAATATTTTTGTTCTTGATACCTGATAGTAAAGACCACCAGAAAAAGTTTGCTTTCAGCAAGGCCAGCAATACACCTTCATGGTCCTACTTCAGTGGTATATCAACTCTCCAGCCCTATTATAATCTAGTCTGCAGGGATTGTGATCACTTTTCCCTTCCACAAAAAAATCACACTGTTCCATCATATTGATGACGTTATGCTGATTGGCCCAACTGAGCAAGAAGTAGCAACTACTCTAGACTTATTGGTAAGACATTTGCATTTCAGAGGGTAGGAGATAAATCCAACAAAAATTTTGGGGCCTTACACCTCAGTGAAATTTCTAGGCATCCAGTGGTGTGGAGCATGACAAGATAAGGATATGCTGTTGCATGTGATCCCTCCTACAACCAAAAAAGAGGTACAATGCCTAATTGGCCTCTGTGGATTTTAGAGGCAATATATTCTTCATTGTGCTTTACCAAGTCACCCAAAAGGATGCTAGTTTTGAGTGGGGACTAGAACGAGAGGAGACTCTGCAATGGGTTTGGGCTGCTGTGCAAGCTACTCCGCCACTTGGTCTAGACAATCTAGCAGATCCAATGGTACTACAAGAGGCAAACAGAGATGCTGTCTGGAGCCTTTGGCAGGCCCCTATAGGAAAGTCACAGTACAGTTAGGAGTTTGGAGTACAGCCATGCTGTTCCCTGCAGATAACTACTCTCCTTTTAAGAAACAGCTTTTGGCTGCTACTGGGACTTAACAGAGACTGAACACTTAACTATGGGCCACGAAGTTACTATGAGACCTAAGATGCCTATCACAAACTGGGTGTTATCTGACCTGCAAATTCATAAAGCTGGGTATGCACAGCAGCACTCCATCATAAAATCAAAGTGGTATTTACCAGCTCAGGCTCCAGCAGGCCCTGAAGGCACAAGTAACATGAGGAAGTGGCCCAAATGTCCATGTCCCCCATTCCTGAAACATTATCTTCTCTTTCCCAGCACACAGCTACGGCCTCTTGGGGAGTTTTTATGATCATTTGACTAAGGAAGAGGAATTGGTCCACTGCAGCACTACAGCCCCTTTCTGGGATATCTCTGAAGGATAGTGGTGAAGGGAAATTCTCCCAGTCAGCAGAACTTCAAGCAGTATACCCAACTGTCATTCTGCTTGGGAAGAGAAATGGTTGGAGGTGTGTTTGTATTCTGATTCATGGGCTGTTGCCAATGGTTTGGCTGGATGGTAAGGGATTTGGAAGGAACATGATTGGAAAACTGATGACAAAGATGTCTGGGGGAGAGGAATGTGGATTGACCTTTCTGAGTGTTCAAAAACATGAGGATATTTGTGTCTCACGTGAATTTTCATCATAGGGTGAGTTCAGGAGAGGAATATTTTAATAATTAAGTGGCTAAGATGACCTGCTCTGTGGCTAATGCTCAGTCTCCTTCCCCAGCCACTCCTGTCATTGCCTAATGGGCTCCTAAACAAAGTGGCCATGTGGTAGGGATGGAGGTTATATACAGGCTCAGCAACATGAATTCCCACTCACCAAGGCTGACCTGGCTACATCCACTGCTGAGTATCCAATCTGCCAACAGCAGAGACAAGCACTCAGTCCTCGATATGGCACCATTCCTCAAGGTGATCTGCCTGCCACCTGGTGGCAGGTTGATTATATTGGAACACTTCCGTCATGAAAGCGGCAGCATTTTGTTCTAACTGGAATAGACATATACTCTGGATATGGGTTTGACTTCCCTGCATGTAATGCTAATGCCAAAACTACCATGTGTGGACGAACGGAATGCCTTATCCACCATCATAGTATCCCACACAGCATTGCTTATGATCAAACAACCCACTTCACGTTAAAGTGCTACTACACAATGGAGATAAAGAATTTGCCCAGAATACAGGAGATCCCTCGGGCTAGTCTTAGTACTACCATACCTTGTGATTAAAGTCAATGGAAAATTGCAACAACCCAATCCACATAGGACTAGTAATGGCCCATAAACTTCAGGAATGAAGGTTTGGGTCACCCCACCAGACAAAGAACCACAGCCAGCTGAGATGCTTGCTGAGGGTAAAGGGAATATGGAATGGGTAGTGGAAGAAGGTAGTTTTAAACTTGAGCTATGACCACATGACCAGTTAGAGAAAAATACTGAGTGAAAGAAGCTTTATACAAGTGTGCAGACTGTGATTCAATCTATTTGAAATTCTAGAAGAGGCAAAACTAACATGTAGTTGGGAAAAAATTAGAATAGTGGTTAAGTCTGGGTGCGTGGGTATGTGGACTGATGGGGAAGGGCAAAGAGGGATCTTTGTGGGGTGATGGTAATGTTCCATATAAAGAGTTCAGGTTATAAAATTGCAGACATTTGTCAGAATTATTGAATAATGCACTTACTATTGTGCATTTTATTGGACATCAATTTTGCCTCAAAAGAAATATTGAACTCTAGTTAATTATATGCACACAGAAGTTAATATGGGAGAGTATTGATGTCTGCAATTCTTTTGAAATGCATCAAGTAGATTGATGAATAGAAAGATAATAAAAATAGAGTTCTCTGAAAACGCATATATAGTAAAATGTTAATTATAGAATCTAGATGGTGGGTACATGATGGTCACTGCTAATATTCTTTCAACTTTTTATAAGTTTCAAATTTTTCATTTAAAAATATTGAAAAAAGGGAAGCGGGTGTGGCTCAGTGGATAGAGCCCCCGTTTACCATATGGGAGGCCCGGGTTCGCGTCCCCAAGGACTCCTTGTGAGGGCACGCCAGCCTGAGCGGTGCGGTGGGCTGATGCAGCAACCTCACGGGCAGCAACCTCACAGCAGGAAGTGGGTGTGGCGCAATGGATAGAGCACCCGTTTACCATATGAGAGGCCCCGGGTTCGCTTCCCGGCGCCTCGCCGTGGGCTGATGCGGCAAGACCTCACAGCGAGGGGGAGATAGGCAGACACGGAGAAGACACGCAGCGAATGGACACAGCAGCACAAGCAGCAAGGGGGGGGATAAATAAATAAAATAAATAAATCTTTAAAAAATATATATATATATTGAAAAAATACATCTTTGACACAGAGATACTTTATGGGTGAGATATCTTGTTATTCCTAAACGTTAAATTTTTAAATTCATTGAAAGTATTACTATTATTATCTCTATAAAGTAGTTAGTAAGACATGCTTGTGTATGTCACTATATTGGACTTTAAATAAAAGAATTATGAAGCAGTTATAGCCTCTAGTGACTTACAATCTGACATTTTATAATACTTGTATAATTGGAAAGGGGAAGAGAGTGAAAGGAGAGAAGGTAAATGAGAAAGAATGAATAGGAATAGGAATGAAATTGAGAATAAATGAAGATAAGAACTTTAGAGTAATATGCAGAATTATTTTACACGCTACCCTTTTGGCTGCTGTACTGATGCCTGCATTTGAAAGGCAGCAGGAAGATGACTGAGAGATCAATGTGAAGGAGCACAGATCACGAAGCTACAGAGAACAATTGATACAGAAATCTTGCTCTCCTTTTAGCACATTTTCTGAGAGCAGTTACATTTGATCCTTTCCTCTAAAGCAGTTTCTGCCCTTTACAGGGAGCTGA
>JAQZBX010064067.1:0-16576 GCA_029593785.1 Cabassous unicinctus
GGACTAGTTAAGTACATGCTCACCTGCCCGGGGCTAGTTAAGTACATGCTCACCTGCCCAGGACTAGTTAAGTACATGCTCACCTGCCCGGGACTAGTTAAGCACATGCTCACCTGCCCGGGGCTAGTTGGGGACCCCCTGGAGGCAGCTGGTCTTGGGTCATCTCGGACACTGTCCCAGAGGGCTATGCAGAGGGTCAAGTGACTCATACATGGGCTATTCCCATAATAGCCTCCGTAGCATAGCGTCCCACACTCAGTCGCTCCAGTGCCAGCGTCTGCCTCTCACTCACGCGTCCGCGGCCGGCTGGGCCCAGCCTGGCTTGGCTCTGGGCTGCAGGTTCGGCTGGGGCGTGGGAGCAGCAGGCTGCGCGTGTGCGGCCCACGTGGATGCACAGGTGCAAGAGAGCAAGCCCAAGGGTGCCCAGACACAAGACTAAGCTCGCTTCACGTCGGCCACCAGCCCACCGGCCAAGCCAGGGTCAGTGCTGGTGAAGCAGCCCCCCACCCCCACCCTGAGGCCATGGCGAGGCGTGGATACATCATTTTCCTACGAGGTGGTGAAAAATTGAACCAATAATTTACAGAGCCCAACAGAGGGTGCAGAGAGCCAGGTGCTTGAGGACAGAGAGAGGAATCCCTGAGGACCCCGCCATGCCGCTCGGCATTGCAACCGCACCCCCCGAGGACCCCGTCAAGCCATTTGAACTGTGCTAGTCGGGCCAGCCCTGCCCCCTCCCTCTACCCCCAGCCTGAAGGGAGTCGGAGGCGGGGGAAGAGGTAGAGTTAGCCACAGTCCCCACTGCCCCCTCCTGGCTTCCGGGCCGTATGCATGGCCTGAGCCGGGGAAGGAGACCACCACGCTGGGTTAGAACTCGGCGTCGGGCAGTCGTCAGCCCGGGGCGGACATTTTAATTAAATACTGAAATGAAAATGTGCTGGTGAGTGACGGCTTTTTATTATCCAGATGGACCTGGAAAGCGGTGGGAACGCCCGAGATTCCACCCACGGCAGAGGAGGACGTCTGCCCTGAGAAGCCATGCAGCTGCTGTCCGCTGACCTCGGCTGAGCCAGCCCCTTGGCCCCCAGGTCACACACCGGGCTCCAGGCATGCAACAGCCCACCGCCCAGCTCCTCCCCTGCTCTCGCGAAGGTGCTGGCAGCCCCTGGCAGAGTGTGAGTGTCGCGGAAACGGGGGAGACGAAGAGCTGGCAGAACAGGGCCCTCCCGGGGCTGAGCTGACCAGGGTGCACGACTGGGCTCGGGGAAGCTCCAGGGAGGACATGGGCTGGGAGGGCTGGGAGTCAGGAGGCATCGCACTCCAAGGGAAGGAACAGCATGTGCAAAGGCGCAGAGGTGAGAAGGGCCTGGAGTGCACTGGCAGGCTGGAGAGTGACGGGGGGAGGGGCAAGTCCAAAGGTCCCCGAGGAGCAGAAGCCTCGCTGGCCATGCGCTTTCCAAGCTCGTCTTGCAGCCATCCACTGGTTGGACAGAGCTGCCTAAGAATCACGAAGTAACACTGTTAGAGCGGAGATGCAGTCAGGTGCCTGAGGAGGCCCAGCAGTCAGATCAAGGCCTGATGTAGAGCCGCGAGCTCTGTTCTACCTGCCGGTTAGGTAGACTTTTATTTGTTTTATTGTTGAATTAATGTGTTCTTATACCCTATGCCTGGCTGAATTTCTAGACCTTTTCTTTTTCTTCTGTATGTATTAAAAATAGCCTTTTTGGGACTTCTAGTTTTTCAGTGATCAACGGTCCAGTGCAAAGTCCAGTTCTGTGTCTTAGCTGTGTGACCTTGGCGGGTTAGCCTCTCTGAGCTTCAGTTTCCTCTCTGTAATAATAAGCCTCCCAAACAGCAGAAAAACAAGGGTGAGAACATCCTGTCATAATTCTCTTCCTGTCTGACCTGAATGAGCTTTGTCTAGAAGTAGCCGCGTTTGATTCAAACTATTCAGTCTCTATCAATAACAGGAATAAAGCATGGGCCTCCCCTGCACCCAACTTTCTACTCGTGCCCTCACTTATTCCTCCATGACTGAGCTGCTGTCCCGGGGTTCGTTTTACCAACCACAGCCTGGGAGACTCGGCTCAGAAGCCTCTGGCGCAAGGCCACGTGGCCATGCCATGTCCGCCTCTGCCCGGCCCCTGGCTCAAGGCGGTGCTCAAAAGCATGTGCTGGGAGTAGAACTAGCACGGCTGGTTTAAAATCGGGATTGTGGCTGAAGGGGTTAGTCTAAGGATGTAAATGTCAATTGAAAGAAAGCTGGAGAACAATCTAGGGGCTGGATAACAGTGCACCCAGGGGTGGGTGAGGATTGTGGTTAACAGTACAAATACAAGAATGTTCTTCTATGAACCAGAACAAATATATGACCCTATTACAAGGTGGTGGGAATATGGTGATGCATGGGAAAATACAATTAATGTAACTTATGGTCTATAGTTAACAGCAATATCGCAATATTCTTGCATCTATATCAATGCTAAGGGTCAATAATAGGGCATATGGGATTTTGTCCTTTGGACTAAGGAAAATGTTCAAAGGTTTACTGGGGTGATTACTGCACAGCTCTGTGATGAAAGTGAGAGCCACTGAGTGTGCACTTTGGATAGAATGTACCAGGCATGGGGCTGTGTAACACAGGGAGCCATGTGGGGGAAGATGGGCTGTGGTTAACAGTACAAATAGGAGAGTGTCTCTCATGAACTGTAACAAATGTGCAATACTAATACGTGGTGGTAATAATAGGGGTGTGTGGAAAAATACACCAGGTGTAAGCTGTGGACCACAGTTAGTGGTAATAGTCTGATGATGTTCTCTCATCCTCTGTAACAAATGCTCAACAATGCAAGGTATTGGTGGAGGGGTGATGTATGGGAACTCTGCATGTTATGCACAGTTGCTTTGTAAGCTCACCCAGAGTGTTCGCAGATAATTGTCACAAACCAAACACATCCTTGCAACTGCCCCGTGGATCAAGGCAGAGGCTGTCACTAGCACCCAGAAGCTCTCATTAGCCCGCTTCCAACCACTCCTCCTCCTTCCTCTCCCAATCGGAGCACATTTCTTGCTATTATCACAATAGATTTGTTTTTCAAACTGCATAAAATGAATGTGTAGGTATTATTTTGTGTCTGGCTTCTTTTCTCAATATTATATTGGTGATATTCATCCATATCCATGCTGCTGCAGGTAGCTCTAGTTTATTTTTTTATTGCTGTATAATATGTCACTTAGTGAATATACCACAACTCATTTTTCTCTTCTTTTGCAGATGGATATTTGGACTGTTTAGTTTGGGACCGTTACAAGTAAGCTTCTACATGAACATTATTGTCATTGTACATGCCTCTTGGTGCACATGCATGCATGACTTTTGGGCACATACCTAGGAGTGGAATTGCCAGATCATGGGGAATTTACCCTTCAACTTGGAAGATGATGTCAGTTTTCTTAAAAGGTTGTACCAATTTACATCAGTTATGTGTGTGAGTTCCAGTTGCTGCACATCTTCCCTGACATTTGGTGGTGTTTTCCTTTAATTATTTGCCATTCTCATGGGCTTACAGTGGTATCTCCTTGAGTTTTAATTATTTGCCATTCTGGTGGGCATGTAGCCATATCTCGCGGAGTTCTAATTTGCATGTCCTTGATGATGCAGGTGAAGAACACTTTCACACAGTTTTTGTTCGTTTGGATATCCTCTTTTGTTTTGTGGCTGTTCATATCTCTTGCATATTTCTTATTGGGTTGTCTATCTTATTGATTTGTAGAAGTTCTTTATATATTCTAGATAGGGATCCTTTGTCAGATACATGTTTTGCAAATCTTTTCTCTTACTCTGTGGCTTGTTTTACCACTATTTCTGGTAGACAGACTCCAGGAGGGCCCCATCTCCATCTTAGACCCCATCTCCTGGTGTTCACACCCTCCTGATGAGTGTGCATTGGACTTGACTTACTTCTAATGATAGAAGATGACAGAGGTGATGGGATGTGTCACTTCTGAAATGAGGTTACAAAGGCTGTGGCTTCTGTCCTGAATGCCTCTCTCGTGCACATGCTCTGAAGGGAGCCAGCTTCCACGTCGTGAGTGGCTGCCCTGTGGGGAGGCCCACATGGCAGCACACTGACGTCTCTGGCAAAGAGCTGGTGAGCAGCTGAGGCCTGCCACTGGCCACATCAACAAGCTTGGAAGTGGGGCCTCTCCCAGTAAAATGACCACACCCCTGGCTGATTCCTTCACTGCAGCCTTGAAAGAGAACCAGGGACTTCCAGCTAAGCTGTGCTTGGGATCCTGACTCACATAAATTATGATTTATAAATGTTTGTTGTTTTAAGCCACTAAGTTTTGGGGGTTGTTGGGGACTGAATCGTGGCCTCCACAAAGGACACATTCAAATCCTAATCCAAGAGGCTGTGGGTGGGAATCAATTTGTAAATAGGACCTTTGAAGATGCTATTATTAGTTAACATGGGGCCAAATCGAATCAGGGCAGGCCTTAATCCCTATGACTAGGGGTCTTAGAAAGGGAAGGAACACAGGTGCAGTCAGTTGGTGGAAAACACAAGCCAGAAGCCAGAAGTCAGAAGAAGCTAGAGAGTGATCACCATGTGACAGAGGGCTGCCATCCCCAGAACACCACCAGCCCCGGGGAAAGCATGGCCTCACCGACATCTTGATCTCAGACTTCTAGCCTTCTTACCCATGAGACAATAAATGTTGGCTGTTTAAGTCAGCCCGTTATGCGGTATCTGTCATAACAGGCCTGGCAAACTAAAACGGGTAATTTGTTATGCAGCAATTGAAAACCATTACATGTTTTGGTACCTAAAGTGGGGTTCTGCCATAACAGATGCCTAAAAATATGAGAGGAGCCTAAGAGCCCAGCAGTGGGTAGTGGCTGGAAGGAGCTTAAAAAGCATGGTAAAAAAAAGCCTAAATTGCCTTGATTTGAAATCTGAAGTTTGAGGAGGCTGCCGGCGAGACCATGTTATTGGAAACTGGAAGAAAGGGGGTCCTTGTTATGTTATGGCATAGATTTAGCAACACTACAGCCTTCAGTGTGCCTAATGAACTGGGTGATCTAGCTGAGATTTCCAAGCAAAGTCTTAAAGGTTCCACATGGTTTCTTCTAGCTGCTTGTAGTAAAATATGGAAGAGGAGAGAGAAATTATGGGAAAGGCTGTTAAACAAAAACGAGCTGTGTCTTAATAGTACTGGCAATTCTCCGTCTCTCCAGACTGCAAATGATGCTGAAATGAAGAAATGGCTTCTGTTCAAAGATCAAGTCCAGGGCACTGCCAGGAAAACTGTGGTCTAATGATGAAACAAAGGGGTGACCGTTAAGCCTTTTAAGATCCAGAAAGCCCAAAGGCAGTGCCTCAGAGTATAATGAAGTCACACAAATGGCACTTTAAAGGGTATGCCTCACAGATTTTTTCATTCAAACCACAGCGCCTCTAGGAAGCATTGCCCCTCAGCCAACTCAGCAGGAGCGTCAGGTAGAGAAGGGCTTATCTTGCCAAGTGTCGTGGCTGTGCCTTTTGTCTAATGGAGTGGACCCCGTGAGATGTACAGATGTTTTCTGTTTTGTTTTTGAGAGAATTGTACCAGCAGAAACACTGCTAGCTTGGGCTGAAAGGGCAGAGACAGTGCAATAAGAAAACAGGGGCCTGGACCCGTATATTTTCCTGGCAGGACGCAGGCTGAGAAAACCACGCAGATGCAAACATATGCTACCTTCTGAAAAAGGAAAGACGATTCAGGGTGGAACCGCGAGCCACGGAGAATTATTCAAAGGCCTTGAGATCTACTCAGGGAACTTCCCAGGTTTGCCTCTCTGGATTGCAGGGACTTTCACGCCTTCTGGTTTCTTCCCCTTTGAACGGGAGCGTCTGTGGTCACTGAACTTGCTTCCCACGCTGTCTACCTCCTGGAGGCTGCTCTTGGCTTGCGGCCTCTAGCCCGCGCTTCCGCCTGCTCGAATGGCACCTCGGGGGAGGCCGCCTCCATCCACGGCTCCCGTCCCGCCGGCCTTGGCCTCTGCCTGCAGCGCCGACCACCTGAAGGACTCAGCACCCCCAGAACCCCAGGCTGAGCAATGCACCCACTCGCGGGGCGAGGGTCGCCGTGCGCAAGCGCACTGAGACCTCGTCGGCCCCCGTCGTGCGCAAGCGCACTGAGACTACGTCGGCCCCCGTCGTGCGCAAGCGCACTGAGACCTCTTCGCCAGCCGCCGCGGTTTCGGGCGGTTTGGCGCCGGCGGGTCCCCGTACAGCCTGGCGTCTCCATGGCAATCGCCTGGCTCCCGCAGCCTCCTTTGTGGGCGGCTGCCGGTCTTCCCGCCCCGGCTTGCCAGCGCGGTGGTGGGGCGGGGGCGCCGCAGGTGAGGCGGGGCCGGCGGGCGTGGGGCAGGGGCCGGCGGGGCTGGGGACCCTGGAGTCCGCCCCCGCACCCCCCGCCTGTCCGCAGCGCCCATTTTTAGGTCCCGACCCTGTTCCAGCCTTGGTTTTAAATCATTTTCCCTGAAAGGTTTGTAGGAGGTTGGAGCACCCCCACCCTTTCAAGTCCCGTGATTCACAGAAAAGGACCCGTGAAAAGGCCCAGAGGTCCCCATGGCTGGAGTGCAGGGACCCTGGGGCCCGACCCTATTTCCGCTTCCTATAGACCCGGGTTCGAATGTTGCCTCTGCCCCGCTCTGAACTAGGCCTCCTTCCCTCCAAAGTGGAAGTGAAATATATAGTATATGTATTCACTAATTATAAATATGCGTGGAGTATATATAGTTTTAAGACTCTATAAAACTGTAGTTAAATATAGTTAAGAATATTATGGGCAAGATGTAAATTCAGGTAGTTTATCTGAGCAGTTTATTGCTGAATCAGGCAGCACCCAAACCGCAGGGGAAAGGAGCTCCACGGAGAGGGTGAGATGGGGAACTGATACAGGGTGAATGGAGAAGGCCGCGAGGAAGTGTTTTTTTTACCTTAAGTATCCGTTTTACATTGAGGGGCTTACAGAGTGGGGACAGATACACATTGATGAGTGTGGTGTGTTTGTCCATTCTGATGGGCTCTCCTGGAGCCAGACTGGTTTATCTCCAGTTTTTGCATGTCTCCAGTCTTGTAGGCGGTGTCCCATTTTTCCACTTTCTTGGAAAGCCCCTGCAGGGTAATTGTTTTTGTCTTCTGGAAAATCTTTTCTTGGGAAGGGGTCCCTCCCAGCAATGCCCAACGCAGGTAGACATTTTATTTCACTTAACATAAAAAAAAATCATTGGGTTGTCGAGTGGTTTGTGGTAAATGAAGGAAAGCACAAAGAACTAAGTGAACATTCAAATGTTGATCATTATTGTGGGATAAATTTGTTTGGAAATTACAAGTGGAAGAATGCCTCACTGAATGAGGTTCTGGCGATCAGCAGTTCTCAAACTTTGTGTTGAGCAAAAGCATTGTGGAGCAAATAGAATTCACAACTGTAATTTAGCAAATATTTTTCCAGCACCTCACTGCACATTAGCCAGGCCTGTTGCTGACCACTGGGCCAAAAATGGTGACCAAATCAGGCAGAATTCCTGGCCTGAAGGAATGAAAGCATAGTGCAAGTGGCACAGGACCAGGGCAGAAATAAGAAACAGCACAACCTCAGGATTTCCCCTTTCCCTAGTACATTCATGAAAGGGATACATTTGGTTTACAGACTTTTAAATGTTCTCATCTGTTTTCATCCCTAAAATAACCATTCCTGTTTTTCATCTTTGCATTTTCCAGGAGTGTAAAGTGAAATCTTGGGATTCCATTGTACAAAGTGAGGAGCAGAGAATTTTAATCTGAACCTTCTTGTAGCACAGTGTTTCATAGATTTAAAACTCAAATGTATGATACTGTTTACTGTTATTAAAAAATGACAGCCTGGTAAGCAAGTTAAATCACTGCCGATCTGCCACTTAACTATTAAATTCTCTTGGTGTTAATGTATTAGAAAAAGTAATCCTTGCTCCATCACCCCTTTCACTGTTCTCAGGTAACCGCAGACGAAGGAGGATGAGTATTAGCCACTGGGAAAGTACTTCCTCATGGTTGACCAATGGAGGGAAGCTGTTCTTGCAAACTTCCCCACAAGGATACGGCCAGTTTGGAGAAAGATGCTGGCAGAGCTAGGAGCACGAATGCCTCCCCCTCCAGAGACGTTCCTACGGGTACGGAGGGGGTCATCTTTTCTTCCTGCCCGGTTTTGGACTTGAGTCACAGTGGTCTTCACCATTTAGGAAGGATCTTTAGAATTCCCTGCCTCAAAGTAAGTGGGGCTGCCCTCCTGTCTCTGTACACGTGAGCCTTGTAGACGGGGATTGAAAATCCACTTTTATTTACAGACTTCTCTGTAGGAACAATAAACTCCAGAATGGAATGGAGGAAGGGTTAACTCAGCGTTTCCTAGGCTGATCACAATGCATTAGAATCTGAGCAGCCCATGGAAATAACATGCATATTTACACAAGGGAGCCTTTTCTCCACCTGCGGTCACACGCTGATATCTCTGCTCTCCTTGGCAAAGTCCTAAACACAAAAATACCTGCGGTAGAAACCTCTGTACAAAACACCCTTGGTCACTTACTTAAAACACAAAACCCTTAAAAAAGCAATATTAGAACAGTTCAAAATGGTCTCCTCACCCACGGTTTTGCTGATGCCACACACTCTACCCTGCCCGTGGCCTTCCCCAGCTCAGTCTCCGTGCTTGGCTGCCACGCAGTGGACACCGTCTGTCCCTTGTTTCCGTTAGGCGCAGCTCGCCTCAGAGCGGGCTATGCATTGGACAGAGGGTGCCTGTCCCAGCAGTACCTCTCACTACTTGGGTCACAGCTTTTCTTTAACACTCGTTTTGTTCTCGTCTGGAAAGTGGGGGTGATGATATTTCCATGGTTACTGGAAGAATTAAATGACAATGTCTATAAAGCTGTGTCCAGAACATGATCAGCAGTCGGCACATTGCGTCATTAAGATGCTGATTGACATTTTTGAGTCCTTCTGCAAAAGCCTTATACTTATATTTTAAATGGCCATTTACTTTATTAAACCTTAATACTGTGTGTTTACAGTTCCCAGTTTTTGCTGCCAGGGCCAGCATCGGCCTTGCGATTTCTCCCCTTTGCCCAGCTCTCTGGGAGTGAGTCAGTGGGTCATGGAAACTGCCTCCTGGGGCCCTTATGTGTGTGTCACTTTTCATGGCGTGAAGACCCTCAGCTCTCTGAATAAGGAGCCCAGCCTTGCCTTGAGGCCTATGTCACCTTTATGCAGAAAGGGAGAAGGAGATTCCAAAGCCCTTCTTCAGACTTAATAAAGAATTTATTCCTCTCAGAAAACACACCAATATAAATTGTGTTACCATGACAACAAATCATTAATTGAGGGAAGGCTCAGACTTGTAGACTTCTCGGGGTTTTGGTTTGCAGTTTACAACTAGCAGCGATCCCCAGAGTCCCAAATCGCGCTTGCAAAGACTCTTGGAATCACGGAGCATGGAAGAGAGCACCCGTTTTCAGCCGCGTCTCACAGGACAGAAGGAGGGAGGGGACTTGCCTGACATTGTTAGCTCGCCACTGAGCCCAGGCCGGCGTGTTGGCACAGAATAGCGCCGCTTTCCAGGCGTGCTGGCTTCTCTCATCTGAGATTCCTGGTTTCAGCGCTGGGCGCTGGAGCTAGCTGACGCTTCTGCTCTCAGTGTGTTCAGAGTGTGGGTTTCAGGCTGAAACCTGTAAGTGAGGTTCTGTGACTCACAAAGGGATTTGGAAGGTGGCGTCAGCGTCCGCCTGGGAGCTGTGAGGTGACAGCACAGCAGCAGGATGCTGGTGCTGTGTTGTGCTCAGTGTGCTTTTAAGTAGGAAAAGCCATTAATCGCACAGGCAGAGCCCTCCTGTGTGGCCCTCACAGCACCCTTTGAAGGAGCTCCCAGCCCCCTTCTGCGGGTGAGGACGCTGGTGCACGAGGGGCACGATGAGTTGCTCGAGTCAGGCCGCTGGTGGGTGTTGCAGCCTAGATGTAAACCCAGGCAGTTGGACTTCAAGGCCAGTGCCGTGTCCTCTGCCTCTGCAGTAAGAAAGTGAATCGCCAAACACACACACACGATAGCCATGAGAGCCCCTGTGATCCTACCACACAACTGTCACGTTATGTATCTATTTTACATGGTTAAGTCAGTTTATATACATCTTACCTTCCTCCTGCCCTTTCTAGTGTATCTTACTTAGGATGGTGACTGTAAATGCCTCTGAGGCGATTTCTCAAACTGTTCCCGTGAGCTTGTCCATCATCAGCAGGCCCACAGTGAACCTCCTAGTGCATCCGTCTCCATCGCTCTTTCAGTTCCTTCACTGAACATTGACCACACATGGAGAGCCAGGCACGCTGGGGGCCCTGGGGTTGCTGTGAGCAAGCCCCCTGTGTCCTGGGGGCAGTGATGCGGAGTCTTAGGAACAGTGGAGGTGAACACAACCAAATTCAGGGCCTCGGAAGGAAAAGCATGTAAAATAAACTCGGGGGTGAAGTTTGGTGTCAAAGGGATACTCGATAGGACAAACGTGAGGCGTCAAGGGTAAAACCTCAGCCGGAAGAGAGACCCCTTCCGTTCAGGAAGTCACAGCTTTGAAAAGGCATAAGGGGGACTGGCTCTTTTCTTTCCGATTCTCAGGTCTACAGCTTAAATTCCTTAAGGATAAAGTATCATGGGCTGTTTTTAAACTTGACGTGCATGATCGCTGCTGCTAGCAGTTCTTATGGAGAAGCATTTGGATATGTCATGTTTTTAAGTCAGTGTTCCATTTTGGTTGACAAAACATTCTCTGATTCTCTGTTCTTTTCTCTGGAAGCAATTGTATCTTCAAAGAAATGCCCTCTGCATGATTCCTAAAGATTTCTTTGAGCTGCTGCCAAATCTGATTTGGCTAGATCTCCGGTATAATAGGATTAAAGCTCTGCCTTCTGGGATTGGATCTCACAAGTAAGTTTTACGTTTGTGTTTCCAGATGATTTAAAGTGTGTTGAATGCCTGTCCTTTTGCTGCTTCACTTTACTCTTGGTTAGATTTGGCGTCAGCATAGAAACTTACAGTGTTTTCAAGGCAGCAATGGCTGAGTGTACCAGATGCAGAAAAACCTAATCATAACTGAGGATATTTTGTGCCACAAAGAATGCTGATGGCTGGTGGCCGCAGCGCCCTGGTACGGGCTTGGGCAACAGCCAGTCCATCTCGGCCTCGGAACTAGGCTCTTTTCAATATCTTGGGTGGTGCCGCCGGAGGCTCAGACTCACCTCTGGTGAGTGTAGAACTAGGCCCTCTCCTCCGATGGCCCGTGTGTATCTTGTTTCCCAGTGAGCCCTTTTTGTTTTTGGAAAGTCTGAAACCCCCAAGGCAAGCAAACGGGAGACCCTGCCCACACTTGCGCTCTAACTCCAGTGTTTTCCAGCACCCTGCTTCTGGAAGCTAATCCTGCCCCCTCACGGAAACGCATCACCTCCCTTCCTCATCCTCCGTG
The DNA here is from genome assembly GCA_029593785.1 of Cabassous unicinctus. NCBI lineage: Eukaryota > Metazoa > Chordata > Mammalia > Cingulata > Chlamyphoridae > Cabassous > Cabassous unicinctus. Next base: position 11,534 of record JAQZBX010064067.1, read on the forward strand.
GGCCCTCCCCGCAGCCGCAGGCCGAGGGCACCCTGTTTTTCCGAGCCCCTCTCTGTGGGGCTGCCCCCTGTTTCAGGCCACATCCTTCTAGTCCAGTGCTGCTTGACCTTTCGGAACGTTCGTGCCCCCACCACATTGCCAAACATTTCAGTCCCTTCTTTAGTGTCATTTGAAGCCAAAATAAGGTAAATGGAATGATAGCAAACAGGTGAAAGCCGTGGGGCAGCACGCCCACTGCCAGCCTTCAGCCGTGAGCACTGCTCCACCCAGGAACGTGGTCCACGGGGCAGACCGGGCAGCCTCCAGGGTGGTGCCTGCTGCTTGGGCCGCCCTCTGGGGGGGACACTGCCTGGTGGCTGAGGTGACAGGAGCCAGGCTGGCAGCGCCATGTGTTGTCATTCGTGCTCTCGCCCCACAGCGTGGCTCTGCCCTGGCCTTGGGGTGGCCGCGCTCGGCACTTGGGACCGCAGGGCTGGCAAATGTCACGTTGAGAAAGTCACCGGGACCAAAGATTCATGGAAAATCACTCAGCTAGCATTCGTTGAGCACCTACTGGGTGCTGGCGCCCACCCTGGCACTGGGTACATAGAGAGGATGGCCTTGCTGCCTTGGAGCTTACGTTGGGGGGTGCACATCTCAAGCAGGCAGTGTATCAGGCAGCGACATGCATTGGGAATGACAGCAGTGAGGGACCACAGGTGCTGCTTCAGCTCAGGAAGGCCCTCTGATCCGCTGCGTGGATGCAGTTTGGGGTTATTTTGAAGGATGGGGAGCACAGCAGTGTTTTTTTTTGTTTTTTTTTTAAAATACATTTGTTTTTTATTAAGATTTATTTTATTTTTATTTTTATTTTATCCCCCCCTTGCTGCTTGTGCTGCTGTGTCCATTCGCTGCGTGTCTTCTCTGTGTCTGCTTATCTCCCCCTTGCTGTGAGGTCCTGCCGCATCAGCCCACGGCACCGCGCGGGCTGGCCTGCCCTCACAAGGAGGCGCCGGGAAGCGAACCCGGGGCCTCTCATATGGTAAACGGGTGCGCTATCCATTGCGCCACACCCACTTCCTGCCGTGAGGTTGCTGCATCAGCCCACCGCACCGCTCAGGCCAGCGTGCCCTCACAAGGAGGCCTCGGGACGCGAACCCGGGCCTCCCATATGGTAAATGGGGGCTCTATCCACTGAGCCACACCCGCTTCCTACACAGCAGTGTTTTGAGTGGAGCACGGTGGAATTTGTCCTGGCTTTTGGAGAGCCCCCCCCATTGGGAGACCAGGCTGCCTGGGTGAGGGTGGGGGCAGGGAGGCCACCAGGGGACCTCGGCCACGGGCCACACAGGATGGAGGCTGTGGCAGGGCTGGCAGTGGCGGCAGAATTCTGGAGTTGCTGGACTGCTGGCAGATTGCACGTGAGGCATGTGCACAAGGTGCCCAAAGGTGGCCCCCCCAGCGCTCGGGCAAGTCCTCGTTTCCTCAGAGAGCCGTGGCCATGAGACTGCAGAGCAGAAGCTTCTAGAATGCCCTCCACTGTGCCTTTAGCTCTCGCTCAGTGTTGTGGGAATCTGGGTTAAGAAGTGAGTTGTTTGGCCACGGTATGGTAGGAGAAAATCTCTGTGGATCATTTGCCCCGAGCCTCTTCAGACTCTGCAAAGAAGCAGCTTGTTCCTAATGATAAGCTGGTGCCTCGGGGAGGGGGCAGAGCCCAGAAACCGTCCTCCAGAGCTCTGGGGACCCTGGCGTCTGTGGGGCACGTCTTGTGCCCACTGGCCCTGGGCCAGGGGCCGGCAGAGGGCCTCGCTGCTATTGCCAAGCCTGCTCTGCCAGCTGGGGGTGGGGGCGACAAGGGGCTGAGCGGCGCCTGGGCATGTCCGGTCCGTGCCCGGATGCTCGGCGGCCTCGCCTCTGAGCACGTGGGAAGGCTTTGCTCTTCAGAAGACCGTCTTCTGTGTTTACAGTAATTTAGCACTTGTCCGTAAAGTATTTCAGCCTTAGCCCGCAGTTCTGGAGAGTAATTGCTACTCAAAGGGTAGAAATAAGCTAAAGCCGATCCCCACAAGGACTGTTCTTCCTGAATAAGCACACAGTTCTCAAATTTTGGAGTTCTTTGATTTTGCCAGTCAAAGCCAGCTGCTTAATGATATTGAAGATAAACTTTTGCTTTTGTGATTTAGAACCTATTATATCATTAAAATTAGATCAGCTTGCTGAAGAGCTGAACCACGTTAATTTGGAATTTCAAGTAATTGTGGGCTTATTAAAGCCTTACACTTTGAAAAAGCATAATTAAAACAAAGACAATTAACGCCCTCCCCTTCCCAGTGCCTTGTATGCGTGAGCTTACTAGCGGAGAGAGGAGATGGGAAAGCAGATGGAGTAGGCAGCACGTCCAGCTCAATGTACGGATGCAGACAACCGGCTGAAAATCAGGAAATGAAATCAGCACGGAGCAGACTGAGTTACCGAGGGTGTTTAAGGTGTTGCCTCTACGAACACGTCGTGCGAGTGGCACCAGAATACCATCTGTTACTGCGTAGGTGGGAAGGGCCTCCACACACTCCCAGCTGAATAGCTGGTCACTGCCCCCCAAACCAGCCCAAAAGCAGAGCGCCCACCAGTGGGCCAGGACATGCCTCGCTGCCTCTGATGCAGCCTCGGCGTCTGGAGAGGTTTGCCCGCACAGCAGACCTGTCTTCGCTGGCTCTTTTGTGTTAACAAGATTAAAAGGGGACTGAACCGGAAAGAGTGATTTGAAGTGATGAAGCTGGAATGATTCACCTTTGTGTACTTCAAGAATAGTTGAATTCATAACGTTTATTTCTTAAAAACTTGAAATAATAAGGAAAATGCAAGAAAGTAAATGGAGGAAAATGCCTAAATAAGTAACTTGATTTTCCTTTGGGATTGCCAACCAAAATATTGAAGTTAATTTAAAGGAAATACTTACTAGCATTCTCAGTTATTTTATATCAGTGAAATTGTATTTTTTCTACTTAGAAACTTTTGGGATACTGTCCAGTTATGGTGTTGGAGTTTAATCTTTTCACCTTCCAGGACAGAGCAGGGCTTAAACGACTCCACCTCCAGTCAAAGCGTTCATGAATATGTAACTGTGCCTGGCTGTCTCTCGTGCACTCAGGAATTCGAGACTGTTTTGCTCTTTGAGGAACATTTTTGGGAAAAGAAAGCTGGATATGAGGACACAGGACACCACTTTGGAGAAAGGAGGCCGGGCTCTCCAGGTGTGACGGCGGCTGTGCAGCAGCAGGCCCCCCAGGAGGGCAGGGGTACAGGCCCCCTGGGAGAGCAGGGGTGCGGGCTCCCTTGGACAGCAGGGGTGCAGGTCGCTGCAGGGGTACAGGTCGCTGCAGGTGGGACCAGCCCTTCATTCCCAAGTGCTCCCGCAGTCGGTACTGCCTGCTGGCGGCTGAGCGTCTGTCCAGAGTGCCAGCCCTGCTGCTTCCAAGGTGCTCGTGACCAGGACAGCCTTCAGGCCCCAGGCTGGTGACACACTGGCTTGAGCTGGGCACTTTGCTGTCTCTGTGCCAGATTTCAGCTGGGGATCCCTGCAAGGGGAAGGTGGAAAGCAGAAGGGTCATTGAGGCCATTACGTCCTGAGCACTGAGTCAGCCAGCAGGAGCCCAGTGCAGAAGCTGGTGCAGGCAGGAGTTTTACCATCAAACTGTGGTTTTCTTCTAGTCATTCAGTAAGTGCATTCTTATAGGATCCCTTCCTCCATCCCTTCACCTTCCTCCCTTCCTCCCTTCTTTCCATCCATCCTTCCATCCATCCATCCATCCATCATCTATCTGTGACATTGTGTGCTACATTTTATAATAAATTAAAAGAAGCACAAAATATAGCCTCTGTCTTCAAGGACCTTACATTATTCATTGAAAAATGAGGATATTCTCTCTCACACACCCCTAAATAATAACACCTGGGATTGGATCACAAGTGCCTGGGGGGAGGTGGTGGTGCAGGTGGCACGTGCGAGGGGGCGTCCTGTGGAGAAGGGGTGGAGGGACCTGGAGCGCTCAGAACTGGCCTCACAGAGCAGGTGGGGTTGGAGCCAGCCCTTAAGTGAAAAGCAGGAGAATCCATGAGAATCAGCGAGCCAACACGTGGGGTTCCACCGCCTGCTCTAGTGTGGGTCCCGCAGAGCGTTAGCCCCTTGGGACATGGAAGACGTCAAGGAAGGGCCTGTGGTCAGTGTGCTGGCAGAACCCACCGTAAGCCGCGCTCCTTCTCTGACCCTCCCTGGGGCTGGCTGGGTGGGTGTGCCGTGCAGAAGTCTCCCAGACGTTTCTGACCAGAGAAAACATTTTTCACAGAGCATCTTTAAAAAACTAGGGTTCCACAAAACACATTTGTAGGAAACATCGGTTTGCAGTGAGGACTTAACTGGAAGATAACAAGCCTGGACAGGTAGTTAGTTCTCAGCCAGGAGCAGTTTTGACCCCAGGAGACCTTCGTGGGTCACTTCTGGGGTATAGTGGGTGGAGGCCGGGGACACAGCTCCATCTCCTCCAGTGCACAGGATGTCCCCAGCAAAGGCGCAGCCGCCCCACAAGTGTGCTGTAGTGCCGGAGAAAACGGCCCGAGGGCAGCAGGCAGTGTGTGTGCATGTGTCGTCTCTATTAAAATTGCCCCCTTAAAGAGAAGAAAAATGAAGACGTGATGGCATTTTTTAAGCACGGTCATTTAATTTTCTGCTTTTTAAATTTTATTTTTTGTTTTGTTTTAAAGGCACTTGAAAACTTTGCTTTTAGAAAGAAATCCTATCAAAACGTTACCTGTGGAGCTGGGTAAGTGTTAAAACAATAAAATAAGGGTTGAATTTTAAGTGCTGTCTTTTGAAGTCACTGGAGCCTGTAATGGATATGTCAGGCTTCGCACAGGAGGGAGGCTAACACGGTTAAGACCTCTTCTGTCCTGGTCTTGCAGGATTCCAGATAATCTATGTAGCATATGGCAGGCCAGCCTAATTGAAGCAGCACTGAGTGAAACCTCCTGACTGCACACAGTCAAGGGCAGTCAGTATGCCCGCCCCCC
>JAQZBX010064068.1:0-16566 GCA_029593785.1 Cabassous unicinctus
CCAGAAATAAACCCTCACTTATACAGTCAATTGGTTTTTGACAAACCTACCAAGCCCACACTACTGGGAAAAAACAGTCTCTTCAACAAATGGTGTTGGGAAAACTGGGTATCTATAAGCAAAAGAATGAAAGAGGACCCCTATCTCACCCCCTATACAAAAATCAACTCAAAATGGATCAAAGATCTAAATATAAAAGCCAGGACCATAAAACTCCTAGAAGAAAATGTAGGGAAACATCTTCAAGACCTTGTAGAAGGTGGTGGTTTCTTGGACCTTACACCCAAAGCACGTGCAACAAAAGAAAAAACAGATAAATGGGACCTCCTCAAAATTAAACACTTTTGCACCTCACAGGACTTTGTCAGAAGGGTGAAACAGCAGCCAACTCAATGGGAAAAAATATTTGGAAATCACATATCTGATAAGGGTTTAATATCCAAGATATATAAAGAGATGTTACAACTCAACAATAAAAAGAAAAATGACCCAATTAAAAAATGGGCTAAAGACTTGAATATACATTTCTCCAAAGAAGAAATACAAATGGCAAAAAAACACATGAAGAAATGCTCAACGTCACTCATGATTAGGAAAATGCAAGTCAAAACTACAATGAGATATCATTTCACACCTATCAGAATGGCCACTATTAAAAAGACAGAGAACTACAAGTGTTGGAGAGGATGTGGAGAGATGGGAACACTTCTTCACTGTTGGTGGGAATGCAAAATGGTACAACCACTATGGAGGACTGTTTGGCAGTTCCTAAAGAAGTTGACTATAGACTTGCCACGTGACCCTGCAATACCACTACTGGGTATATACCCAGAAGAACTGAGAGCAGTGACACAAACAGACATCTGCACACCGATGTTCATAGCAACATTATTCACCGTTGCCAAAAGTTGGAAGCAACCCAGGTGTCCATCAACAGATGAATGGATAAACAAACTGTGGTCTATTCACACGATGGAATATTATGCAGCTATAAGAAGAAATGAAGTCGTAAAGCATATGGCATCATGGGTGAATCTGGAGGACATTATGCTGAGTGAAGCAAGGCAGACACAAAAGGACAAATACTGTATGAATGCATTACTATGAACTAAATATATTGTGTAACATATTGTTTGATACACACACACACACACAAAAATTTTATATGTATCCATTCCATTTAATGGAGAAATGTATATATTTATTCATCTGTGTTTACTTTTTAGTTTTTAATTGTTTATATTTTCAATTATTAAATGTACAAATAAAGTTAAGAAAAAAAAAGAAAAGAATAGGAAGTAAAAGTATAAAGATGTCAATGGTATACTACTGCTCATCCACAAAGAGAAAGAACGGGGAGCAGGTACAGCACAGTGGAAGCGCTTGCTTCCCTTGTACAAGGTCCTGGGTTCAATCCCTTGTGCCTCCTAAAAAATGATAATAATAAAAAGTAAAAAATAAAAAGAAAGAATGGTACGTGCAAAAAAAAAAAAAAAGAAAATAGCAGTACATCACAAAGAGTGACACCAAATGTTGTTTCATACGGCCTTTGTTGCATTGACACACACATATATTTGTGTGTGAGTTGTGGATCATGCTGTAAAATGTATTTCTTACTGGGAGTTATGCTCATCTGAGTCTGGAAACCTCTGTTCTAGTCCAGTCCTCTCATTTTGCAGATGGGTAAAACTGAGGCCCAGAGAGGTGAACAGAGTCACCCAAGGTTGCACAGCCAGACTGAGACAGACAGAACTGGAACTCAGGCTTTTTATTTCCCAGGTCTCACCTTTCCTCCCTTCATACCCACCCTGGGGAAATAAACAGGAGTCTGTTTCCACCCCAGATATTTAACTGTTTCTCAGTTGTCCCAACTGCTGCAGAGTTTGGGGATGAGAGCCTGCAGAAAGAGCTGGGCTGTGGGAAGCTTTGGAAGGAGAAATTGAGACCAGCTGCATGCAGTAAGAGGGAGATAGGTTAGCTCTCAGGAAGAACTTCCTGGTAAAGTTAATATTAGCTAAAGTCTGTGGTGCACTCACCAAGTACCAGGCACTGCTCTCTGTGTTTTTCATGGATTATCTCATTTAATCCCCAAGAATGCCGTAAGGGAGATAGTGTCCTCATCCCCCATCTTACAGAGGAGGAAGCAGAGACAGAGAAATGAAGCGATCACGAGTGGCGGGCGGGGTTGGGGGTGGCGTGGTGAGCTCTGGACACAGCTCAGTGCCCACACTGTTAAGCTCTGCACGTCGGGCTCCAGGAGCAGGGAAGGTGTGGGTGAGGGCTCCCCTGCTGTCTCCCCAGGTGACACGTCCGTCCTGGTGGGTGTGTACGGACCAGCCGAGGTGAAGGTGAGCAGAGAGATTTTCAACAAGGCCACACTCGACGTGGTCCTGAGGCCGAAAATTGGGCTGCCTGGTAAGTGCCGGGCTGGGTCTCAGAACGTCCAGTCGGGACCTCGCCCAGGCCCTGCCTTCGGTATCCCAGCCCCGGCTGCTCCCACTCTTCCCCCGTAGCTGCTTCCGGCTCGTTCCCCATCTCTCTGCCCCACCTGCCTCTAAGTCTCCGTCTCTGTCTCAGCTTCTGTCGCGTATCTCTTTACCTCCCAATTTCTCCCTCAGTCCTCTCTTCCCCCTCCTCTTGCCTGACTCCAGCTCCCCTTCTTCCCACTGCCCTGTTTTGCCTCCCTCCATCTGCCTTTTTGCCCTCTGCCTCTGTCTCCTCAGTCCTGGGGGCTGGGCTCGCTGGGTGGGAGTGGGCAGCAGCAGGAGACATGGGAATCCCAGGCTTTCCTCTCCCAGGCAGCTCCCTCGGCGGGGCGTCAGGCCCAGCATCCTCCCCCCAGGAACCCTCCATCAGCCATGCAGAGTCCTGCAGCTTCCCAGGGTGGGACTGCAGACCCTTTCCAGAGGACTCAGGAGGTATGGTAGAAGGGAAGTGCCTGAACGCCCCTCCCTGCACCCCCCAGGCGTGGCGGAGAAGAGCCGGGAGCGGCTGATCAGGAACACGTGCGAGGCTGTGGTGCTAGGAGCGCTGCACCCCCGCACCTCCATCACCGTGGTCCTGCAGGTCATCAGCGATGCTGGCTCTGTATCCTTTCCCCAGGCCACTGCCTCCCTTCCTCCTCCTCCAGGAAGCCCTCCAGAACCTCCTGATTGGCTCCCTTGCCAATGGGCATATACACACCTCTGCTAGCCAGGAAATACTCCAAACGCTTGGCAGCACCAGCTCCTTGAAAAAGAATAGAAAACATAGATTGAGTGCTTACTCTGTGCCAGGAACTGACCTAGGTGCCCTACACATAATAACTCACCTGATCCTCACAGGAACTCTGTGAAATAGGCGCTGTGATTATGCCTGTTTTCCAGATGAGGAAACTGATAGCTGTCCTAAGTCACATAGCTAGTAAGTGGCAGAGCCAAGATTCAAACCCAAACTCTGGTTCTAGAACCCAAGGACCCTGGCAGATGAGGATTCCTATGTTCCCTTTGTTTCAGATGAGGAAACTGAGGCCCAGAGAGGGGAAGGTGCTCGCCTAAGGTCACAAAGCTGGTAGGCAGCCAAGGCAGAACTGAGGCCCAGGCCTTTCTGACTCCAGAACCTGTGCCATTGACCTTTGCTCTGCCTTTAACCTGGATTTGAGGCTTCAAGCCCTGGGAGGTCTGAGCTGGCAGATCAGGTGGAGCAGGAATTCGAACTTGAAGGATCTCTACAATTTGGCCCAGAGAGGCTGAGAGCAAGGACCAGAGATGGGTGTTTCTAGAGGGGTCCCTTTGGTGTGTGGCCCACATTGGGCAGGCACTAGATGAGAGGGAGAGAAGGGCTGTTGTGACCCCCATGTTAGAGAGGTGGAAGCTGAAACTGAGAGAGAGGTCACTGGCAGAGCTGGGACTGACTGTTCTGTGGCGGAGGCCCTTATCCACTTCACAAGACCTGGGGGACAGAGACATGAGGACACTCAGGCAGAGTCAGCTGTGTGGCCACGGCTGCACCCCCACCCTTGACTGAGTCCCTGGCTCTTGTCCCCACCCCTCTGCCAGTACTAGCACCTCATTGGCTGCCTGCTTAATTCCCAAGTTCAAGGCCTGGTTTTGCTAGTGCCTCCCCATGTGACCTTGGAAGGTTTCTTCCCCTCTCTGGTCTCAGTTTCCCTGAATATAGTTGGCACATGCTTCAGTGTATGTTTATTTGAATATCTTTATGACTACTTAACAGAGAAGGAAATTAAGGCTCGGGGAGGGTAAGTCCCTTGCTCGAGATCACACGGCTGAGAGGTGGCAACACCAGTTGTGGAACCCAGGGTTGCTGGATCCCAGATCCCATCCTTTTAACCACTCTGCAATACTGCCTTTCTGTGATCAGTTAGTGATGTCTGCCACTGGCACCAGCAGAGTGAAAGAGGCTTGAATGTGTTCTGCTTGCCAGCCACAGTAGGAACTCTTCTTAACTGCTCCGTGTGGCACTCAGCTCCTAGCCTGTTGCCTGAACGCTGCCTGCATGGCACTGGTGGATGCAGGCGTACCCATGCGGGCCCTCTTCTGTGGGATCACTTGTGCCCTAGACTCTGATGGGAACCTTGTCCTGGACCCCACAGCCAAGCAAGAAAAGGTAGGTGTCAAGATCAGGGTGGCTAAAGGGCTGTGCTCTGCTCTTCTTCTAGGCCTCACTCTTCTCTAAAAGTTGGCCTGTGCCACCACAGTCCCGTTGGCAAGCTCTGCCCGTTCCGTCAGTGCCCTTTCAGATGCAAGTGTTAGAAATCCAACTCAAGACTACTTTAAGCAGAAAGGGAATTGATTGGCTTGAGTTCACATTGCCCTGGGGATCTGGTTATTTGGAGTTATTGGCCCAGTACTGTAATGGTCACATCCAGGCAGGAAAACCACAGAAGCCAGGCAGAAACCCTTTGGGGTATTTCAGACAGAAGGAATGTAATGCAGCGTACTGGTTACGACCATGTTGGAAGGGCTGGAGGAGCACAAGGGAAGAACGGAGATGCCCAGAGATCAGAAGCCTCTGGCAGCCCCAGGCTGAAGCCTGTGGGCCAGCTCTTGCTCTGTGCTGCCGGAGACATGTCACAGTCAGCTCTGAATGCATAGAAGACCCCCTGCCTCTGCCCTGGCTGGTAAAGTCCAGGAATCACCCCACCTCCATGGCAACTGGCAACTGCCGCCGCCATAGGCACCTGCCGCAATGGAGAGTGAGGACCAGGATGCTTCTCCTTCCACTTTCCTACCAGATGACAGTTCGAACCTAACTAGCAAGGGAGACTGGGAAATACAGTTTGCTGATTTCCAGCCCCGGTAGGACAAAGCACGAAAGGGTAGGTAGGAGGCGGAGAGGCAGCAGGTGACTAGGCAGGGCTGAGGCCACCTCTCTGGGGCAGGGACACTTGTGCTTGTAAATCCTCATCAGAACCATGTGCTTGGAGTAAGGGGCACGGGAAACAATTCTACAAAGGAAAGAAGAGAGCCGTTAACTGAAGAAGCGGCAAAGGGGTGGTGTGTAGACAGAAAGTAACGGTACTTGGTACGTGGGCACCTGGCTGTGGGACAGGAGAGGCCTTGAGGCTGAGGATCTGGGGTTTAGTCTAATGGGGCAGTCCAGGTCACCCACCACCTTTTACCTCCATTCCCCAGGAGGCCCGGGCAGTCCTGACCTTTGCACTTGACAGTGTGGAACGGAAGCTGCTGATGTCGACCACAAAGGGGCTCTACTCCGATGCTGAGGTACCTGCATGGGGGTGGGAGTGAAAGCCGGAATCTTCACCCTGACATGAGATCTTGTTCCACCTCTGCCCCAGACTCAGAGAAGCTCAGGGAAAGCCCCTTGCTTCCATCCCTGTCTGTAAAAAGAGGGACTTTTTCAAATTCTACATTCACAGAAAAATTTGTGAAAAATGAAGTCTTAATGGGAAGCCCAACTGAGCAGATAAAAAAAAAAAGAGGAGTAGCTCAGTCTAAACTCAGGAGGGGGCGGCTTCTGAGGGCGTGCCACTCTGGGATTCTGGGACCCCAAGGAATGGAGTTTGGAAACTGTTGGGCCAAATGGTCACAAAGAGCATTTCCAACGTGGGTGTCTTACAAACCTGGGGATACGTGTCAGGGGCTCTGATAGCAGGGCTCGAGATTATTTAGACTGAATGGGCCCATGGTGCATCCCAGGATCTCACATTCTGTGAGCTCTAAGTTCCCATGGCTCCAAGAGGTTGGGGTCTCCTCCAAGGTGTCAGCATCTCGGATCCCACTGGTCTAAAGTCCTTTAATTCCTTATTCCCAAAGTCCTCACCATCTTTTTTTAATCTCCTCTTCCTTCTGAGAGCCAAGAAAATGCACTTGAAATTCCCTCCCCACCTGCCTTGCAGAACGGGGCTGGGCTGAGGTGAAGGGGGAGGTGGGAGGTTTGGGGGCTGTCAGGTCAGCCGGGCTGCACGGGGGTCCAGGGATGGGCCCCCAGCGCTGACCCGCCTCTTCCCCTCCCAGCTCCAGCAGTGCCTGGCTGCGGCCCAGGCTGCCTCGCAGCACGTCTTCCACTTCTACCGGGAATCGCTACAGAGGCGTTACTCCAAGAGCTGAGGCCAGCTGGGGCGGGGTGCCCTCCTGCTACCGCAACCCGCTACCTCCGGCTACAATAAACCAGCCACCCGGCCCTGCCTCCCTGTCCCTGTGTCCTCATGTGAGCTTGCGGTCCTGTAGCTCCTGCGGAGGAGGACAGAGCCTCAGCCCGTGACCTGCCCATGAGCTGGGGTACAGCCCCCAGGCCCAGGGGGCACATCACCCCCCAAGGATAACATTAGTAAGAGCTCGTAGGTATTGAGTGAATCCGTCAGTAGTCATTGATTCATCCCAATAACTGTCCTTGGAGCACCTCCCACCTGCAGGCACTGTGAGGTGCTTGGGAACCAGCAGTCTACAAGGCCTTATGTCCCATGCTTAAAGAACCTGGGGGAGATGCACAAATAAAATCAGTGTTTATCAGATGAGTGGTAAATGCCATGAAAAAATGCAGGGAAGAAGGGTTTGGGGGGTGCAAACTGAATACATCGGAGAGGGAAGCCTTTGTGTGTTGGGGCAACCAAGTGCCACCCTGAAGCAAGGAAGGGAGCAAGTTCAGGGCTCTGGGAGGGGGGCTTCCAGGCAGAGACGTGCGGCAGGGACACCCTCCGGATGGACGAGGACCAGCAGGGAGGTCAAGGACGAGGCCCTCCAGACTGACGAGGAGCAGCAGGGAGGCTGGTGTGGCTGGAGAGGGAGGAGGTGGGTCAGGGAGGGAGCAGGGCGCATCCAGCAGGGTCTTGCTGGCACCGGGGAGGAAGCTGGCTCTAGGTTAGGGGTTCTTAACCTTTCTTTGTTCCACAGAGCCCTTCTCAGAATGTAGCAGCAGATAGCTTTATGACACTCAACACTGGAAGTCAGAGAAAAAAATAAGTTGATTTTTTTCAATTCAAGCTCATGGAACCCCTGAAATGGGGTCCATGGACCCCTGGTTAAGAACCCCTGTTCTGGGTGCTTCTTTAATCCTACGATTAATTAATCCTACGACTTAAACCCATGATTCATGGGTTGAATCGTATCCCCCACAGACATGTTTTAAATCCTGTGGATGTGAACTCATCTGTAATTTGTAAATAGGATGTGTTGTGGTTTCAGCCATTTCATTTACAGTTTGTGTTCATTGCAAATCAATTCCATAAGAAGTTACTATCAAAGCATAAATACACAATATGTAATCCAAAACAGATGCTGTAAGTAAGCTCTTCCAAGATCCTCTTCAGGATGAGGCCAGATGGAATTAGGGCTTAGTCCAATGTGACTGCAGCCCTGAACGAGCGGGAATTGGGTGCGGGGTCAGTGGGAGTGAGTGGGAGACAGCCTGCATGTGACAGCGAGAGGGAGAGGTGTGGGCCGGCAGCAAGCCTGCACCAGGGCACCACAGAGACTTCACAGGAAGCCTTGCTTTTGGACTTCTGGCCTCCAAGACAATAAATTCCTGCTGGGTAAGCCGCCCAGGCACACTAAGACAAGCCTCTTTATTATCCCCTCAGGTAGATGTGGAAACAAGCTCAGCAGCCACTGAGGTCACCTGCAGGTCGGCTGGGGAGGCCTGTTCCTGAGCCCTCACCAGCATCCGCGAGACTGTGGTGCTCCATCTCAGTGGTTCTCACCCAGGGGTGGTGGCACCCCCGAGGGGGCGTTTAGAAGCAGTTTCTGTTGCCACTTTTGACTGCCTCCAGCCCAGGTAGTTTTGTGGGCAGGAGCCAAGAAGTGTGCAGCCTGCAAGGAACGATACACATCTGGGCTACCTGGTCACCAGTTCCTGCCAGGCACTGGCATCTGGGAGGTTTATGATGAAAATGACATGGCCGTGGAGCCCTTAGCCACATGCATCATGCACTGCAGCCATGGCAGACGTCCCATGAGAACCCTACTAGGTGAGTGTCATCTACATAACTGGGAAGGAAACTGTACATATCTTCAGCTTGAAATGATGCCCCGTGCACGCATCACTCAGGAGAAGGCCAGACGGGGGACTAGTGTTTTCTTGTGAGATCCACTGGAATGGCTTTAAACTTAGAAAACTAACCCACCTTCCATTTTGATACTGATAATATCGGGTGGCCCCATTTATTGAGCACTTCCCACGTGCCCCAGTTAAGTACTGGTAACAGGTGTCTGCCTTGCTGCCCCCTGCTCCTCCCCTCTATTTCTAGAACCAGCACTGAAGCTTCCTAAGGACCCATCCCCAGGCCCGGCCAGTAGCGTTGGCCTGGGAAGGAAGACCTCTGGGGTACTTGAGCTGCCAGAGCTGCTGGGGTCACGCTTCTCCCCAAGATGGGGGAGCCTGGAATGAAGCTGAGGGAGCACACTCTGAATCTAGCTGGGCTGGAAGCCAGCTCTGCCTCAACTTCCTCCTTCCCTTTTGTTGCTTACTGCGACCTGAATTGAGTTTCTGCCACCGGTGATGGGAAGAGCTCAGAGGGAGACAGCCCCTCTCCTGTATGACGTCACTGACTCCGCACCCCCACCCCCAGGAGTGGAGAAAACGAGTCCCGGTATGTGGAGAAGAAAACGTGAGGCTCTATGGGAAGTCCAGTGGGCCAGTTACGCAGACTGCAATCCAGTCTCCCCAGTTCTCTGCTCTTAACGGTGGCAGACTGTGCAAAAATGTGGAAACCCTCGGCCCCTCGGGTTCCGCCTTCTCTGGTTCTCAGGTGTCACCTCCGCCCATCCCTTGCTGGTCCCAGCCACCCCCGGCCCCTCCCACCTTCCCCACACACGACACACACAGGTTTGGCTGCAAGAGCGTCTGGTGTTTAATGTCACGTGGCCGCCGGCAGGCGCGCGATGGCCAGAAGGGAAGGGGGCGTCCAGCTCGCTCGCATGCTGCCGCCGTCCACCTGCATCGCTCCGCTCCGCCCGCGGTCGCACTGACGTGCTGGCCTCTGGGTTCACGGTGGGGGCCGCACGGGCCACTAGGGCGGGTCCCGGGAGGCGAGGAAGGCGGCCAGGCTCACCAGGGCGGCTGCGTACGTGCACACGCCCAGCGCCACGGCCAGGACCCCCAGCAGCAAGGCGCGGCGGGACGCGGCCCCTGCCCCCTGGACGTCCCCCTGGGCCCAAGCCTTGTTGGTCTGCGGAAGCAGTGGGCAGTGGTGACCCGGGCGTCCCCTCATCCCCATCCTGCTCCCCGCAAACCCAGCCCCTTCCCTCCCAGTCCCCCACCCTACCCGACATATCCATTCATTCATTCAAATATTCCAGAAACGGATAGGGAACATCTACTGAGCCAGGCACAGCTGGGCACTGGGGATACTGGGTGACCTGTTTAAAAAATTAGATATATGTACATATATTACTACATGTCATTGCTCTAACGCATTTGGTTGGAGCTGGCCCAAGTGTCACAGAGTCACAGACTCAAGATTCAGGTCCATTTCTGCACCACCACGCAGTACAGCCGTGTGATGAGAGGGGCCTCGCTTACATGTCTGCATGGAGAGCCTTTGCTCCAACCACTCCCTGGCCCCCAGGCGTGGCTCCTCTTTTTTTATTTTTTTAATGCCTTTTTCTCTTTTATACCCAGTTCCCTTCCCCGCCCCCACAGAGATGTGCTTCGTGCAGATTTTTTGGTATGCTTTCTTGCCAAATGTGCACTGTTCTGTGCACAGAGGTTTTTCAGTAATTTTCTTTTTGTTTTTGTTTTCTTTCTTCCTTTCCTTTCCTTTCTCTCTCTCTCTCTCTTTTTTCTTGTCTTATTTTTCAGTAATTTTTATTATAGATAATTTTAAACTGCCCCTGAAAAGAGACAGAATGGTCCACTGAGTGCCCATGTACCTGCCACCAGCTTCAACAATGATCAACAACTGGCCAGTCAACAATGATCAACAACTTCAACAATGATCAACAACTGGGGGCTGCACCCACGCCCCCACCCACTTCACACACACACCTGCCCCCAGGTCGTTGCGAAAGTGCACAAGTATTTTTTCAACTGGCTTCTAAACCTCATTCTGTGTCTTAGTCTGCCTGTCCTTACAGCTGGAGAAACCTTTAGTCTGCTGCTTTCCTGCTGCTTGGCACTCCCCACCACATGGCCTCCCTCACCCCTCCAGGGATGGAGGGCAAACCCCAAGCCTGCCATTTCTACCAACATACCCCTCTAACCACCACCCGCCCCTGCCTAGACACCCACAGGAGCCTCCCCACTGGCCTCCCCTGAACCTGCCACTCGCAGATTGGCAACTAGAAAGATCCGATAAAAATACAAATCTGAAAATATCATGTACCTTCATGCCCTGCTCTAAGTCCTTCCATAGCTCCTTACTGCTCTCAGGGGAAAAAGACCAGAATCCTTCACAAGGTCTAGAACTTTCTGCAGCGATGGCAGTGTTCTAGATCTGCGCTCACCACAGGTGGCTACTGAGCACTTGAAAGGCGCTGGTTTGAACTGAGATGTGCCATGAATGTAAAATATGTACCAGACCCCAAAGACTTAGAAGAGAAACAGTAAGATCTATTACAATAATTTCATCTATTTTTTTTTTACTGTGTCTATTTAAAAATTAAAATCATGTATGGGGCTCACATTATATTTCTGGTGGGCAGCACTTGTCTAGAAGGCCCTGCATTCATTCTTCCATCCACCCACTCATTTGCTCCTGCTTGTAGGCATGCATTTTAAATACGGGAATGCCTACTACACTGCGTGAACAACCAGGGATCTGACCTTGCAACACTCCATGCAAGCAAGGGAGGGAAGCAGAGGAGACCCAAAATGAGGGAATAAATACCCAGATAATTCCTGGTCATGACCAGTGTCTTGTGGGAAAACACAGGGGTAAGGGAAGGGTTTGCTGAGCTGCTGTGGAGGCAGCGACATTTGAGCTGATCTCTGAATGACACCCTCACTTTTTGAATCCTTCCTCAGCCCTCAGATCTCAGCTCCAGGGTCATTTCCTTCAGTATCATCTTCCCTAGCCTTCACGACTAGGTAAAATCCTGCTATTAAATGCCCCCCTAGCACCACACAACTCTGCTCTTATGTCCAACCAAGCTGTGATTTGACTTTTGTGCATAGGATTATCTGGGGGTTAAAAATCCCACAAGGACAGGGACTAGGCTGCTTTCTACGCTGTTGTATTAGACCCTTGGATTGGCTCTGTCAACCCTGATGTCTCTCTCCTGGAGAAGTAAGAAAGCTTAAAATTAAACAAACAAACAAAACAAAACTACACTTCCCAGACTCCTTTGCAGCTAGGAGTCCAGGTGTGAATTAGAGGTCAGGGAGATTTGGAAGAAAAAGTGAGGAGAAGGCACCTGCGATTGCCGCTTTAGCAGGGAAGCCCCTGTGTGCCACCTTCAGCTTCGTGGGCGGTGACAGTATCAGCTTCTTGCCCCCATTCTCTCTGCTGCCTCACGGCGTTGGGTGTCCCTTCTCCTTCCTGGCAGCCCGGCCTCCCATGCAGCAGTGGCCTCAGGTGGCTGCTCCCCCGGTGGGCTGTTCCGTGGTGCTCCGAGAGGTGTCCACAAGGCCCAGCCAGCACCTGCTCCGTCAGCTCCTCCTGTGGCTGTAGGAGCCCGGAGTCCTACGTCCGGCCTCGTTTCCTCCTGACTGGTCTCCCTTCTCCCCTTGTCCTCTAAGCATTCACTACAGGGCAGCCAGGGGGACGCAGGTCCATGCAAGTCCCTTCTCTGCTCACTGCCCTGCCGCGGCTCCGCCTCTAAGTAGAAGCCTCACCATGGCCCACGAGGCCCCACAGGACCACACGCTGCTCCCTCTACCCTCCCCTCTCACCAGGCTCTCCCTCGTTCAGGCCACTCCAGCCGTGTGGGCCTCCTCCCTGCCCCTTGGATACCACCCGCTCCTGCCTCACGGGCGCCACACTGGCTGTTCTTTCTGCCTGAACGCTCTTCCCTCAGGTATCCGCGCAGCCACGTCATCACTTCCTGCCACTGTCCTCATCTCATGAGGCCTTCCCAGGCCATCTGAGCTAAATAAAACTTGACTGCCCCTGCCGCTCTTCCCTGCTTTAGTTTTCTCTTAGCATGTGGCCTAGTGTAAATTTTACTTATTTATCTTGTTTATCGTTGGTCTCCCCGACTGGAATGTCACTTCCATGAGGGGTGAGGATCTTTGTTTTGTTCATTGTTGTATCCACAGTACCTAGAACAGGGCCCGGCACACAGTAGGTGTTCAAGGGCTATTTGCTGAATGAACAGAGGCTGTGAACACACCCATAAAGACATACACGGACACACACACACACACACACGTGTTTACAGTGACACCACACAATATACACATATATGGACAGTGACACCACACAATATACACACAGACACCACATTCCACACACACACACACACAGAGACACCACACAATACACATATACACTGAGACTGACCTTCTGAGCGAGGCAGAAGGCCGCGATGCCCACAGGCCAGAAACAACACAGCATGGAGAAGACAGCCAAGCCGAGGTGGTCGTGGGGTAGAAGCGGGGAGAGGCGGCCGCCCCCATCCCAATCTGAGTCACTGTCACTGGATGACGTGTCCTATGGGCAGGGTAAGGGCCTGGGTGGGCATCCCCAACTCCCCTCCCTACCCCACTGCTCTGCTCCCCAGAGCTTCCACAGACCAACAGCCCAGAGACACCAAGACAGAAGAATGTTCCAGGTGATGGCTTCTTGACTTTTTGCATCCTGGATTCCTTTGAGGGGAAGCTGTAGACTGACTTCAGAGAAAAGTAGGTCTACACCCAATGTTTTGAGTTCAATTTCAAGAGGTTCACAGGCCCAATCATAGACACAACAATTGCTTATAAACTCTGAGTTAAAAATCCCTAAAGTGGAGAAAGACACCATGAGGGACAGGAACCTGGAGATGGATCTGATGGTCTAACTTACAGGGACTGACCTGCCTGCTGACAACTATAAGTCGA
The DNA here is from genome assembly GCA_029593785.1 of Cabassous unicinctus. Classification (NCBI taxonomy): domain Eukaryota; kingdom Metazoa; phylum Chordata; class Mammalia; order Cingulata; family Chlamyphoridae; genus Cabassous; species Cabassous unicinctus. The sequence goes on from JAQZBX010064068.1 coordinate 13,435, forward strand.
GATAAAATGGATTTTTTTTTAAATCTTGGGGCAGGGGGAGTGATTGTTTGTAAAAATAAAAGTAATAAAAAATAAATCACACCTCCCCCCAAAAAAATCTTTCAAACATCAAAGAGCTCAGAAGTTTTAAGTAATTATTTTAAGGCCAGAACTGAAATGAAAACCGAGGTTGACTTAGCAGAGAGGTTAAATGAGCACAGAAGGTCTCTTTTGGCCTGCAGGTATTTACCAATCCTAGAAAATTTAAACTTTTATTCAACTCTTAAACTAGATTAAAAATGGTCTCTAAATGATAATACCTCCAGGCAGCTGGCCGAAGCAAACCATATCCTTTCCAGAGGAAGATACCTTCATTGTTAGGCCTTAAATTATTCCTAAAAATAATTTTCCAAATACAATGACCAGCATACAGTCAAAAATAACGAGGCACACATGACACCATGAATGAGAATCAGCATAAATCAGGCCCTCAAAGTCGCAGCCATTGGAATGATCAGACACAGACTATACAAAAATGATGCTTACTAAGTATGGCAGATTATATTTTCCCAAAATGGCCACAACAATCCCTCCCATCCCAGACGCTCTTTTTGCAGTGTGACTTTGATACTCTTCTCATCAAAAGGTGTGGCCTCTGTTACCTCCCCTTGAACCTGTGACTCACTTGTAACTAAGAAAATGCATTGGAAGTGATGCTGCATGACTTTCAAGTCAGAAAAGGGGAGGCAGCTCCTGCTTTGCTGAACACTCAGGCTGGGGGTACAGAGGAGTCTGCCCTGAAGCCGCCATGCTGTGAGGAAGCCCAAACCAGCCCAGAGAGACCTCAGCCCTGAGACTACAGGGAGTGAGAGAGAAACACCAACTAGCCTCCAGCTGCTCCAGCCCCACACGGTTCTTCAGCTGCAGCCGCTGCCCGACTACAAGAAGCCTGAGAGACCCTGAGGCAAAACCGCCTGCGTCCTTCCCAAATCCCTGCCCCAAAGAAACCGTGAGACAGAACAGTGACTGTTTTAAGATACTAGGTTTTGGGGTGATTTGTTATGTGGTGACGGTAACTGGAAAACTGTTTAAGAAATAAATGACAAGTTTGAAAATACATGCCAGGAATAAGAAGTTATTAAAAAAAAAGTGGCATTAACTTGAGAAACAAACAAACAAACAAACAAACAAACCAGGGCCAACAGAGGCCGGAGGTGCATCAGCTCAGGAAAGAGACAGATGGACAATGGAAGTCAGAGATCAGAGGGAAGACAGAGAACCAGAGGCTTGGGAACAAAGATGAGACAAATCTGGAGAGACAAAGGTAAAAAAACAAACACCAGAGGAGACACAGAACGGGAAGAACCGCGACTGGACAACTAGGAAATCCACATACAGCTGGGAAGGGAGACTCTAGGGCCAAGGTCGACATCCCCAGTCAACCAGCCTGGGTGTTGACCAAAGCTGGGTTCACGCACAGTGCCCTCCCGGGGCTCCTGCTACTCCTACCTCAATGTCGGGGGGGCCTGGCTGCCCCAGGCCAGCGCTCACAGAGGGAAGAGGTGGTGGTAGGGACTGCCAGCCCCTCAGGGACTCCGCAAAGGCTGTCTCTCTCAAGGGGGCCCCCAGCTCGGGCTTGCCAGGCTTCTGGGTAGGGGGCTCACAGTCTACACTCGCCAGCAAAGGCTGTTGGAGCTCCCGAAGGCTGGGTCTGTCCATGGCCAGGAGGGAAGGGGAAGGGGAGCTCCGGGAGGGATTTCCTGGGGATAGAGGGAAGAAAAACCCAAGTTAGAAGTTTATCTTTATCCTTCCCCTGACCCAGACCCAGCCTGTCTCTGGAGAGACTCAAGGTAGAGACTGGCTACTTCCTCGACCCTCAGATCCATTTTACAGGTAGGAAAACTGAGGCCCAAAGAGTGAAAGAGGCTGGCCCAAGCTGGGAAGGGAACTGAGCAGTCTGGACATTTAATTCTGGACTCTTCTTTCCTCAGGCCAAACTATGAACTCCTCCTCTCATGCCATGTATCTCTTGCACACTTGCCCCACGAGCCTCCTCCACACACACTTATCCCACTGCCACACAGCCTTACACACGCAGCTCCTCCATCTTAATGACCCCTTACACTTCACTCCAGACCCGGCTCTCCCCTCTGCCCACCCAGCTCCCGTGTCCCCCAGGCCCGCACTGAGGAACTTTTCTTCTCCCCAGGCCCCTGCCACACAGACCCATCCAGGCAAACCTGACCCCCACATCTGCCTGCACCAGCACCTCCCAAGTAACCCCGGGCATACTTGCCCCAAGCAACATCCGCTCCCAGAAAATATCCCTCCCAGGCCCGCAACCCTCTCACACTTTCATCCCAAGTGTCTCCTTGCACACTCCTAACCCTCACAGCATGAGAACACCCATACACACACCCCACCCACGCACCCCCTGGCACCCTCCCCTGTTCCCCTCACTGCCCCGGCGCCCCGGCCCCAACATGCGCCAAGGCCCACGCACTCCTCGCCCACTCCACCCGCACCCACGGCCCCACACAACTCCGGCATGCACACAGCTCTCCACACACCTCCTGCTTTACCTGAATCCTCTTGCACGCCTCCTCCCATTGCATCCCCAACCCCACGCACACGCACACGCTCACGCTCAACACAACCGCGAAGAATATGGTTCTCGCCCCGCCGTCCTCCTAGGGCGCCCCCAGCCTCGTGCCCGCTCACTCCAAACCTGCGATGGGCCGACTTCCCCGCCAAGGCTTTGCCTCCACTTCCCCAACGCCAGCGCCGGGGCGGGGGGCGGCGGCGCCCCCACAGCGTCGCCCCTCACTCACCGCCCACCGCTGCACACCGGGACTTCCCGGGCCCCCTGCACCGCCACCCGCCCGCGTCCCCGCCGCCCGGGGAATCAGCGAGCCCCACGCTGCCGGGGCGCAGGGCCCGGGCCTGGGGGGCGCGGGGTCTGCGCGCTGCGTGCGGGGGCGGGCTTGGGGCGGGGCGGCGGCCTCCGGGGCTCCGCCTCTCCGTGGCGGCCGCAGAGGGCCTTGAAGGCCGACGTCAGCGCAGGTCCCGGGCCCTGCTACCCCCGGGTGTGCAGGCGCGGGCGGGGGTCCGCGGGGACAGGGACCTGCTCAGCGGTCCGTTCCCTCCGAGCCC
>JAQZBX010064069.1:0-16573 GCA_029593785.1 Cabassous unicinctus
CTTCGTTTGTTTGGTGACAGCTGAGTGACAAGGCCTGAAACCCGAGCCCATCGCTCGGGCTGATGTGGGGGATAAAAACCCTGGATGTTCCCTCAAACATTTCAGGAAATGAAAGTTGTAACGCGATCCCTCCTGCGCCCACATCTCCCCCAGCAAACACAAAGGCTCAAAGGAGCCTTCCCGGATTGAATTCGGCCTGGAGTTGATGGAGGGAAAGCGGAGCCCGGCGTGGGGAGGATGGGGGCAGGGCTGGGGCTGCGGCTGGCAGGCTTTCTGAGTCCGGGAAGGACGAGCAGGAGAGTGGGGAGAGTGGGGAGAGCCGGGCGCGCGGGACCCTCACCTCCGCGGCCCCAAGTGCCCTGCGCCTGCAGACAGCGTGGGCCGCTGCCACCGCCACGCTTAGACCTATCTTTAGGGTGAACCGGCAGTGGGAAGGAGAACCCGCGGCCTCCCGCCCGCCGCGGACCCCTGCGGGGTAGCGCGGCCCTTGCGTTCTGGGCCTGGGCCGCGCAGCCTCGAGGCCACAGGGCCCTGAACCCTCCGCTGGCCTAGGAGCACAAGCCAGCCCCGCGGGCCCCGTCGCAGGCCCAGGCCCATCCTTTGCCAATCCTTCTTGCCCGAGTGGAGGCCCCGGGATCCCGTGCCAGCTCTCGGGTCGGGGCGTCCCTTGTGAGACGGCCCCGCCGGCCCGCACCCATCCCCGGCGTCCACAGCTGCCGGGATCCGGAGGCCGAGCCGTGAGGACTCGCGAGCCTCACTCAGCGCCCTCGCGCTCGGCTGCCCCCATCCGTCAGCGGCTTCCATCTGCCTGCGAGCCTCGTCCGCACTCGCGGTGGAAGTTCCCCGCCGGCTGGGAGATGACGGGGGAGGGTGTAATGGGAGAAGGAGAGCCGAAAAGTTGACGCTTCGACCCCCACGCGGCCATCCATCCTTGGGTCATACTCGCCTGTCAGTCACCGCGCCCGGTGCGGGAGCAACCTCCTGGTAGGTAGGAGGAAGTAGACCCAGGGCCACTCAAGGCACGCTTTCCTCCTCAACCCAGACAGCTCTGACTGCTTTGTTCTCTTACAGAATTTTCGGTTTTTCTTTCCCCTTGAGTTCAGAAATCTTTCCCAGACTGTATTATTAGTCCTGATCGCTCTCTCTCACACTTTTTACCGGGAATAGAGAGATGATTTTTTTTTGTTTTTTTAATGTAGAGACATTACAGAGAGAACTGATCTGGGAAGCAGAAGAGCGCATTGTCAAAGATCCATCACTTCATCACTTGCATACACTCGCAAATAGTGTGACTTTGGGCAAGTTACCTAACTTCTCTGGGCCTCGATTTCCTCGTTGGGAAAACAGGAACTATGGTAATTACACGGCAGAGGTACTGAGAAGCTTAAATGAGCTGGAGTATTAAATGTAATTTGCTTAGCACAATAGACGTTTAATGAATAGTAGCTATAATTACAACGCGCTTGAAGCCTACTTAGACTGCCTCAAAGCCGCCTGGGAAAATTCCCATGATGCTAGAATTTCCAGTAAGTGTAGATTTTGGCTATTTCCTCCCTTTGTCTGGAAAACTGCAAGCAGCAGTTTTTTTCTCAGATACATAAAGTCTGATTAGCCTTTGGGTGTAGGCAAAGCTGAAACTGATTTCTTGAAGCTCTAAGTCTAGAATGAAGAATTTTAACTCCTATTTTTGTGTTTCTGAACATGTGAATGCTGAAACAATTTAGAAAGAAAAAACACTACATATTTCTTTATTCCAGTCAATCTAGATTAAACTCCAGATTTTGTCATCTCTATTCTTCTTAATGATTTGAACATTAATGAAGATACCATCATATATCATAGAATTCCACTGATGAAAAATTAAACCCACTTAAATGTGGCTGAAAATGACAAATTACTTAGAAGGGAACTAATGCACTCAGCTGAGTAGAATTTAAGGACCCACCTACATGTGTCAATATAAGTGCAGAATAAGAAACTACTTTGAAGATTTAATGCCTTGCTAATGTTAACACAGTGCTGGAAATAATAGCACCTGATTTAATTTTTTTTTTTTTAGTAAATGAATGGGCTGCTGAAATGAGGAGGAATCTTTAGATAGAACACAATTCCCAGAGTTGGAATTCTGCGGGACCCTCTTGGGTACATTTCTTCTCTTGTGACACTCTCTAATAATCACCAGGGATGAATAGCTCATTTTGTCATATCACACATCCTTCTCTGATTTCAAGGCTTTTCTCATTCAGGTATTGTTGAAAGCAAAGTGCACAGCTGAAATTTGCTTGGTGCAATCCCAAGGAGTCTGATGGGTAAACAAGAGAGAAAGAGAGAGAGGGAGGGAGAGGGAGAGAGAACTGAAGCAGCTTCTGGAGCTACATGTTGTGACCATCCTCCCTCTTCCCCCACCTGCTTCACTAACTCAGAGGTAGAACCAGAGAACTTCTGATAGAAGGAACATTTCCAGCAAAGATAACTATAAAACCTAGAGAATAAGTGGAGCATGCATTCAGCAATTGTCCTTAAGGATGTGTCCTCAAGCACTGCAATCCCTTCACAATTATTGCATTGTCACTACTGGGAGAAGCATTTCGCATTCAGTTCAACACTATGTTTTCTTCCAGAAATTTCATTTTTTTTGGGGGGGATAAGTATTCTAGCTGACAAAAAAGAGTACATGATTTAGTTTTTAGTTTAGGGACACAATTAATTTTTTTTGTCCATCACCATATATGCTCTGGAAGAGTTCAACAGTTTTGTTTTAAAAATTCTACATTACACTCACAAATTCCTTGAGGTAGAGATAGGAGACACTTGTTTAGAAATTATCAAAAAGGCCTGCTATATACATATCTAATATTACTTTCATTTGCAAAGTAAAGATTTGAATGTAAGCAGTACACAGAAAGAAATGGATAGAAAATAAAGCAAGGTGTTGGTCCCATTACTTTCAAGAATGTGTCTTATCAATTAATATATGGTGCCCTTGGAATATACTCTTTTGTATTCATTTCATTATAAAGGTTATACTTGTCTTATTAAATAACTTTGCAACTTTCAAAAATGTGTCTTATAATCAGAGAAGCATTTGGTAGGAACTGTGACCATATTACTGCTTAATCATTTGCATATTGTGAAATTATTTGCGTAGTGCCAGAGCTAGGAGTTCCCAGAATTCTGCTTTTCCTGCATTTTTGCCACTGCTTTTAACATGATGGAATAAAGAAATATGTAGTGTTTTTTCTTTCTAAATTTTCCAGCATCCACATGTTTAGAAACACAAAAATAGGTCCATGTGCACACTCAAAAAATAAAGAGAAATAAGAAAAAGCACTCTATGCTGAGGAATAAAGTTAATTTAAATTAGATTAAACTTTGCAGAGGGTACTTCAAGGAGGTTTGGGTGAATTCCAAGCCTTAGCATATCATTCAAGAAATGAAAGGCCTTGGGGCATTCCAAAAGGCATGTCCGCTCTAAATCAGCTTTAGTTCATTTCAAATAAAAAAATATATGACTGAACTTGAAGGCTGGATAAAGAGGGAAGTCTTATTTCTACTCTGCAGATGCACCACAGTGAAATAAAATAAGTGTGGAAATGCAGGTCTCTCAAAATTAGAATTTCTCTAAAAGATTTGTATGACTGCTAAGCCAGTAGTTCCTGTTCATTCACTTTGCCTCCAAGAAACTGAAAGACTTATTTGCCAATATGCTCTGAAGTACGGTAACTTTCTTTCTATTGGAAAGCCCTCATGGAGTGCTTAGAAGATATATACTAGATATTTTCAGCATATTTCATGATGCATGCCATTTTGTGGTTTTAGTTACAGGTCAATTTCAGATAACTTACTGATCCTTCAATATTGAAAGTAATTTTTTTCCTTTTGATTAAGGCCAAAAACAATGGAAAAATAAGTCAATTTGTTATGAAATTTAAAAACTTCAATTTTATTTAGCTGAGTTAAACAAGGAATGAAATAAAATGCAAACTTTATTTTTCGAAGTTCAAGTTTTCAGCATTATATTGTGGCAAATTCAGTGTACAAACATGCACATGACAAATGTTATAATTTGTGACACTTTAATTTTTCTAGGCCATACATGACTTTGGGATAAGGAACACTTTGTTTTGAATAATTACCTAAAATAGATAAAATATAGTAAAGCAAAAGCATCATGTTTATGGAAGATATAAACAAAACTTGCAAACAAGACTAGAGATTAATTCTGGTCTTCCATTATTGCTTTTTATGAACAACACAAATGAAGACCTATTTTCTTTCCTGGTGCTCTCAGCCAGGCTTCCCTAGAGAAGTGTACCAAAGGAAATATGGTAATGAGGATTAGGAGAGTCAAATGCTGTTAGCCAGTGGGTATGCTATGGATTGTATTACCTGCAGGAGTGGAGGCAAAATACCCATAAAATAGCCTTTCAGATTCAGTTTGTCTCGAGTTACATTGTGAAATTCAGTGGTTTGGTGCAGTTGTATACCTGTTGGCTCTGGAGACTTACACAGAATTGGGGTGGGCCAATCCTTGTGCAGAAGGACTTGCAGGTGTTACCATAGGTATTAGGATTTGTGGTTTCCTATGGGAAATTCTTTTGGTGGTTGCACGCCCTCCTGGGGAGAGTGGGTAAGAGACAGAATGTTCAGGGCCTGATCTATAGGTCCTCTCTAGTTCACAGGCCAGTCTATATTGTGAAGACTAAGTGGCTGCAGATTATTATTTGCAATTCCAGCATTGGCCCCATCTGACCCAGCACCCCAACTGGTTAAAAGCTGAAATTACAGTCTTCCATCCATTCAGGGAAGAGAGTTCTAATATGCTATATTTCTTAGCTGGGAACTAAAACCTCAAGTCCTGACCACACAATCCAACAGTCCTAATATCTGGGTAAACATATAAGGCATATAAATGTATTCAAATGCTCATGGGGCATTGTCACGGTGGGTGGAAATTCACACAATAACTAAAAATATCAAATTGCCATCCTGGGGAGCTCTGCCACATTTTCTAATGGAACAACAAGAATGCCCCAAGTACAGAAACAATGACTTGTGAAGGAGGATGGTTTATTGAAAGACCCTTGATATTGATGGCTATGCTTATGAACCTTTGCTCTTAAAATAGAAACTTACCCTAGTGACGTAGGGTGCCTAAGAGTTATCTACGAGAGCTCCTTGTTGCTCAAATGTGGCCTCTCTCTAAGCCAAACTCAGCATATAAAAGCAATAATTTCCCCCCCAGTGTGGGACATGACTCCTGGGGATGAGCCTCCCTGGCACTGAGGGATTGCTACAAAGTACCAACAAGCAATGCATCTGGAAAAAAAAAACACAAAAAACAAAAACAACACCTTGACCAAAAGGGGGAAAAGCTAAAGACAAATGAGTTTGTATGGCTAAGAGAATTCAGAGTGAGTCGGGAGGCCATCTCAGAGGTAGTGCTTATGCACATCTCAACAGTATCTCATTGACAGCCAAAGTAGATACGACCCCATATAGCGAAGCTCCTCAGGGATTTGGAGACATCCAGACACTATAGTCAGGACAAATAGCTCAGGAATTTGGCCCCTTGCTAGTGGGCCCTAATCTGGTATTTATGCTCCCCAGTGTGACTGAGTTAGACTCAGCAGTGGTTTCCCTATGTATGACTCTTCTGTCCTTCTATTCAAACCTATAATTAGTACTAGAGTTGGTAGGTGTACATCCAAGAGACTTAAATCTTTGGGCTGTCCATGTGCCAGTTGAGCCCTAAATCTCAATGGAGTTGCAACACCCACTCTCTAGTTCAATGGACTCACCCAGGACAACTAATGGGGAGGAGATGATGGACAAACAACATACCAAGGAACTGAGAGTGCCTCCAACTGCAAGCAAGAGAGTCCCATCTATTGGATGTATGGGATCGAAGCCCCCCTCAATTAACGGTGGAGTGGGCATCACCATCCCAGAGTCCTCAGGATTAGGAAATGAACTATGGACTAAAATTAACTTGCTAGTATTCTAAAACAAACAAACAAACAAACAAACAAACAAACAAACAAAGCAGTCCTGGTATCATGGCTGAAATTCAGGTCAAAGACCTCCCTTATGCTTGTTTATGTTCCATTCATGCATGACTGGAAGTGATATTTATTCTTCGCTTCCTGTTCTAGACTTAGGTGTGGTGTTTTTTTGGTTTGTTTTTGTTTTTATGTATTTATTTTTTTATGGATGGCTGTTAAGCTGATGGCTCATTCTTCTGAAGGTGTAGTTTTCTAACGGTTAAAAAATATTACTTATATTCCTCCCAAGGAAACTTTGAAGACTTTCTGTTTAGACCTATTTAATTGATTTAATTGCTTAAGACTGAACAATGATAATATCTAAAAATACTTTTTGTGGTAGAAAAATATTACAAAATTTCTAAATTTAAATAAATTATTTAGCTATAATAATAGCTGTATGTATACTATATCTATTTGAGACTACCAGATTAGTAACCATTTTTAGTAAGAAAAAAAATCATTTATTGGATTTTATAAAGTTCAGTGGGTTATTAGGATGAATAGAGTACCTTTTCAAGCAAAGTACATTCATGCCTCAGTTTAATGTTAAAAAAAAAAGATTTTTCTCTTGGATCAGTTATTTAGAGACAATAAACAAGAACAACAGTGAATTTCTAATGTCCACAGTTTTTTAAAAAAAGATTTATTTTTTCTCCCACCCCACCCCCGCTTCATTGTTTTGCACTCACTGTCTCCTCTCTGTGTATTCTTCTGTGTCTGCTTGTCTTCTCTTTAGGTGGCACCAGGAACCGATCCTGGAATCTTCCAGAGTTCCTGGAACTTCAGCTCCCCGGTCTGCTGCGGCTCTTATTGACTCTCTTCTGTGTCTCTTTTTGTTGCATTATCTTGCTGCGCCAGCTTTCTGCACGAGCCAGCACTCCTGTGTGGGCCAGCACTCCATGTGGGCCAGCTCTCTGCTTGGGCCAGCTCTCTGCTCGGGCCAGCTTGCCACATGGGCTAGCTTGCCTCTCACCAGGAGGCCCTGGGAATCGAACCCTGGACCTCCTATATGGTAGTCAGGAGCCCAATCACTTGGGCCACATCCGCTTCCCCACAGTTTTTGATAATGCATTTGAAGTGAGATGTCACTGGAACAAATTTTCCCAGCAATTTGACTTACATAATCATCTCTTAAAACCCTATCTTGGGAGGCGGATGTGGCTCAAGCAGTTGGGTGCCCACTTAACACATGGGAGGTCCCAGGTTCAGTTCCCAGTGCCCCCTAAAGAAGATGAGCAAGACAGTGAGCTGATGTGACGGGCTGGTGGGGCGGGCTGACTCAAAAAGATGATGCAATGAAGAGACACAATGAGGAAAAAACACGAGAGACACAACAAGCAGGGAGCAGAGGTGGCCCAAATGATTGAGTGCCTCCCTCCCACATGAGAGGTCCCAGGTTTGGTTTCTGGTGCCTCCTAAAGAGAAGACAAGCACAGAAAGCAGACAGAGAGTGCAAAACAATGGGGGGGGGGAGGGGAGAAATAAATCTTAAAAAAAACAACAACCCAATACCCCATCTTGGGGAGTGGATGTAGTCCTTGCCTCCCACGTAGGAGGTCCTGGGTTCAATCCCCAGTACCTCCTTAAAAAAAAAACAAAAAACCCCTGTCTTCTTCTTTTCCTTATGCCTTCCTCTTTCACATAACCATTCCAATGGTTATTTCTCATGACCATTCCAGGTTAATTTGGTGCATATGGCTTATCCTATTTTTAAAAATGGAAATAAACTCTATCATTACTGAATGATTGATTCATTCATCAATAGTAGATAATTAAAGCCACTGGGAGGAGACATTAGATTTGGTAATGAAGATGGACAAAAAGGGTTAAGAGAAAATATTTTTTCTCCTGATAAAGTTGTACTTACAATTAGCCAACGATTTGAAAAAGGAAAAATGCAATGCTAGAAGGGATTAGACGATTGAGTGAAACGTTCTATGTTTCTGCTGCCAGGTTGGGCCAATTGCTTTGCATGTGGGGAACAGACATGTCAGCACAGCTATCTCTGCCAACCTTCTGGCCTATTTGCTTTCACCAGAAATGAATCCAAATATTTAGATGTGCTCTCAGTGTTACAATTAAATTAGAAACTTTTGCCTAAAATGAAATCTCAGAAAAGGTGAAATTCATAGCCATGTATGTATAAGCAATGATAAAATCAGGTTTAAAACTAAACATCACCTGAGATTTCAGACTCAGTATTGTCTTTGTGATGGAGGCAAGGAGAAGGGGTGATGGTATGTACCTTTAGCTCTTATAGGAACCTTGAGAATTTGGCAGTAGTTAGAAAACCACCCTCATGACAGACCTCACCCCTCCTGGTAGCATAATTTAAAGTGGCAGTCTCAGAAAGAAATCTGCCCACCACTGCTAGCTGATCTACAGAGTTGAGGTCACATTTATTTATTTTATTAATTTATTTAATTGTTAATTTTCAAATATTTTCAAACTTATAGGACAGTTGCAAAAATAATTCAACCCCACACAGAGAACTCCAGCATACCCCACCCCCAGATACTCAGACTCACCAATTTTAACATTTTGCCACCTTTGCTATATCATTTTATCATGTCTTTATATCTGTATCTCTATCTCTACCTCTACTTCTACCTGTATCTATCATCTATCTATCTATCTATCTATCTATCTATCTATCTATCTATCTATCTATCTATCTATCTATCTTTTCTGAACATTTGAGAGCAGGTTGTACACATCATACTCCTTGAATGCATAATACTTCCATGTATTATGGACCATTTCCTACGAACAAAGATATTCACTTCTTTAATGACTTTAAGTGCAGTAATGAAGTTCAAGACATATAATGTTTATACAAAGCTTACATTCTATATCCCATTTTTTCTTAAGTCCTAATAATATCCTTTTTTTTTTTTTTTAAAGATTTATTTATTTATCCCCCCCTTGCTGCTTGTGTTTGCTGTGTCCATTCGCTGTGTGTTCTTTCTGTGTCTGCTTATCTCCCCCTTGCTGTGAGGTCTTGCTGCATCAGCCCACCGCGCCACGCGGGGCTGGCTGGCCCGCCCTCACAAGGAGGTCTCGGGAAGCGAACCCGGGGCCTCCCATATGGTAAACGGGAGCTCTATCGGTTGAGTCACACCCGCTTCCCCTAATAATATCCTTTTGAGTCCTTTTTCCTCCACTCTTAGATCCCAATCAGTATCACATATTCTATTTAATTATCATTATCTCTTTAGTTTCTCTCTTTTTTTTAAATTGCAGTAACATATACAACATAAATCTTCCCATTCTAACGCCTCCCAAGCATACCATTATTCAGTGGTATTAATCACATTCTCAATGTTGCAGTACCCTCCCCATCATCCATTACTATAACTTTTTCTTCACCCCAACAGTAACCCTGCATTCATTTTGTATTCATTCTGCATTGCCTCTCCCCATCCCCACCTCTGTAACCTTACTCTGCTTTCTGTCTCTGTGAATTTGCATATTTTCTCTTTTCTTTGTGGTTACCATAGAACTTAAATTTAACATCCTAAATCTATAACAAATTTGTTGGCTTTGATACCAACATAACTTCAATAGCATTTGTAAACTACGTTCCTACACCCCACATTTCCCTATCTTTATAGAGTTCTTGTCACAAATTATGTATTTATACATTAGGAGTCCAAACCACTGATTTATCATTACGTTTTATGTGTTTGCCTTTTAGATCCTGTAGGAAGTAAAAAGTGGGGTTACAAATGAAAAATATGACAGTACTGGCATTTATCTTTTCCCATGTCATTATCTTTACCAGATATCTTTATTTCATGTGTTGCTTTCCTTTTAACCTGCAGAACTCCCTTTAGCAGTTGTCATTCAAAATGAGGGAAGAATTAAGACATTCCCCAAAAATCAAAAGCTGAGGGACTTCGTCACCACTAGACTGGGTAGATATAGAATCCTTGGTTGGCAATTTTTTGCTGTGAGTGCTTTAAATATGTTTTCCCACTGCCATCTTGCCTCTGTGGTTTCTGATGAAAAATTGGAACTTAATCTTATTGAGGCTCACTTGAATGTGACATGTTGCTTCTCTCTTGTGGCTTTTGGAATTCCCTATCTTTGGCATTTGACATTTTGATTATAATGTGTTGGCATGGGTCTATTTGGGTTTATCCTGTTTGGAGTTCATTGAGCATCTTGGATATGTATACTCATGTCTTTCATTAAATTTGGGAAGTATTCAGTCATTACATCTTCGAGTATTCTCTCTGTCCCTTTTTCTCTTTCTTCCTATCCCACAATGTATATATTGGTACACTTGGTGTTGCACAGGTCCCTCAGGTTCAGTTCACTTTCCTTCATTCTTTCTTCTTTCTGCTCCTTAGACAGAATGATTTCAATGATCTTATTTTCAAGTTCACAGATCCTTTCTTCTGCTATCTCCAATCTGCTGTTGAACCCATTTAGGAAATTTAAAATTTCTGTTACTGTGGTCTTCAGCTCTGGTCCTTTTCATACTTTCCATCTCTCTATTGATATTCTCTTTGTGTTCATCTATAATTTTCCTTATTTCCTTTAGTTCTTTGTCCATGTTTACCTTTAGCTCTTTGAGCATATTTAGGATCATTTTTTCAAAAGTCTTTGTCTGGGATGTCCCAAATCTGATTTTCCTCATTGATGATTTCTGAAGCTTTAATCTTCTCCTCTGCTTGTGCCATCATTTCTGTTTTCTTTGTATGTTTTGTAATCTTTTGTTGAAATTTGGACATTTTGATATTTTAATATGTTATTGCTGGAATTTAGATTTGGAGGAATCTATTCCTTAAGCTTGTATCCAGTTAGTGTTATGATAGAGCTTTCTTTGAATGCCAGGAGATAATGAAAAGGAAAAAGAAGAAGAAGAAGAAGAGGAGGAGGAGGAAGAGGAGGAGGAGGAGGAGGGAGAAGAAGGAGATGGTGTCTTTGCAGATTGACCTGTGACAGTGCTCTCCTTCAGGGCTTATGCATACAAATGAGTTTGATGAGTTTGGACAATAGCACTAGGCCAAAGCATAGGGGCCTCCCTGATACTTTCTGCACATGTGTCTTGTCTTGGTTATGTGAGTGTGGCCCTAGGAATTCCCATGTTTACACAGATACAAATGCCCTGTCTTCTGTAGGAAACAGTTCCCTTATGGTCCTGGACACTGCACTGTATGTCCTACAGCAAGCAATCCCTTGCCCTAGGTAGCTTGACTTAGCTGCTCTCTGACAGAATTCTGTAGGAGAGCTCAGTGAGCTGCCTTCTACATGCAGGGTAAATTCTGAAACAGTGAGTCCCTCAGGCAATCACCAGATAGATAGGGTCGGACATATATGCTCCTACTATGTGAATGAGGGTTACTCTGCTCCCTCCAGAACTGGGACCAGGGATCTGCACTGGGAGTGCTGAGTGGATCTGTGCCAAGTCAATAAGTGGCCCATCAGGGGCAAGCCAGGACACCACGAGATCCTACCGCTTTGAAGTAGCGTTTTTCTTGATTTGGCGCTTGCCCTGTTAGTGCAATTCTTGTAACTGTTTTCTGGCGATTTCATTTATTTATTTTTTATTTTTAAAAAGATTTATTTATTTATTTATTTATTTATCCCCCCCTTGCTGCTTGTGTTTGCTGTGTCCATTCGCTGTGTGTTTTTTCCGTGTCTGCTTATCTCCCCCTTGCTGTGAGGTCCCGCTGCATCAGCCTACCGCGACGCGCGGGCTGGCCTGCCCTCACAAGGAGGCCCCAAGAAGCGAACCCAGGGCCTCCCACATGGTAAACAGGGCCTCTATAGATTGAGCCACACCTGTTTCCCTCTGGCAATTTTAGAAAGATGTTTCTGCTAGTTCTTAATGGTTGTTCAACGATTCTGTGTGTGGAGGACAGTGCCCTGAAGCCTATCACTGCCATCTTGATCAGGGTGGGGACACATTATTTATTTTTTATTTTTTTTTTGAGGTAACAGGGCCGGGGATTGAATCTGTGACTTTGTATGTGAGAAGCTGGCACTCAACCACTGAGCCACATCAGCTTCCCTGGGTTGTTTTTTTTCATTTGTTTGCTTGTTGTTTATTTTTGTTTTTTCAGGAGGCACCAGAACCGAACCTGGGACCTCCCATGTGGGAGGCAGATGCTCAACCACTTGAGCCACATCCACTCCCGACACATTTATTTTTAAGAGCTGACCATTAAATGTAAAGAAAGCTCTCCTTTCTAACAATGAATGGAAAATTATGGTTAAAAATATTATTCATGAACCTTCCACAAAATGGTTCTTGGGTCAAATGTAGCTTTACAATTGAGGATTTGGCCAAAAACTCCAGATGCAACCATATATGGGGTAACCTTATCTCCCTGCCCAATCTCTCCTGATAAGATTGTGCTGGTAGAAACTGAAGACTGCTCTGGTAGCTGAATGACTGTCCTGGAGACAGATTGTTCCTGAGAATTGGGAACCACAATCACATGGAAAAGCATCATGCTAACATCACATATTTTATAACAAAAGTGCAGGCTGGGTTCATTGAATGGCATGTGATATATATCATCACTTATGTTTGGGGATGATAAGTATATTTATTATAAAAATAAAAAGATCATCTTTGTCTTTAGGCTGAGACTACAGAACTTTGCTAAGCATGGTCTTCATTAAAAAGCACAAAACAAAAATGTTGCCAGAGCAGAGAAGGTGTTAACTATAGTAAATATTCATAAGGTAATGAGAGAAAGATTTGTATCTAACTAGATTCAGTGAAGTTATTGGTGTCTAACTATGTATTAAACCAAGGAGACCAAATCTAATATAAACACAAACTATCTTTTTGGAACAATTTTTGTAGTTATATTGGTTAACAAGTATAAGCACGTGTATCAGATAAGGTTACACTTTTTAAACCAGATTCTTCCAAGTGCTCAAGGCTGTGCTTACATAAAACTAGCATCACAATTCTATTAAAGGAAAACAAAAAACAAAACAAAACAAACCATTCCGCCAAACACAGTGAAACTGGCCATTTGGCAGCACAAAAAGTAAAACACCTATTGAACTGAATGCTTTGATTTTATAGTTTGCAAATTTAAATTGGGCAGCTTCAGTCATCCTCTCCCCCTATCCCTTACTAAATTATCGGTCTGTTAAGGTGCACTAAGGTTTTTAGGACACCAGGGTTCTATGTCTTGAGCTTCCTTTCTGTATTTTAAAATCAGAACCACATCTCCTTCATCAGAGATCTGCCAAGGTGTACAGTACCCCAGCAGAAAGCTGTTGTCAAAGGCAGTTTATTGAGAGTGTAACTTAACTTGTGCACGACACATTCTTTTCTTTATTGCCATTGTCTACCAATTGTTTGTCATCTTGTTAAGAGTTCCAGGTGGCTAGGTTGTAAAAACCCATTTGGGGTTCTAGATAACCCATGAGAAGAGGCTGTAACCCACTGAATTCCTGTTGTGTTTAAGGCTCTGGCAGAAGTGTTCAAAGCTTTATTGTAACCTTTGATACTCAAAACACCTCAATTTCTATCCTTTAAAAAACGATTTCTGGCATTATTTCCAGAAAGAGTAATTTTGCACTGTTCTAGTCTTATTCAGGAAGGGGTTAGAGAGGCAAGTATAAGTTTGGGTTTAACACATTAATTAAATACCAAAGGGGTTAGGCCTTGGGCTAAAATCCAAATCATAATTCATGGATTCTCAAACTGTCCACATCTCAGATGGGATCAGGTCATGGCATCCTGGGGACTTTGTCTTGGTCGGCTTGAGATGTGGCATGACAGTGCCTATTTAGTTTTTCCTTACCTCAATGAAAAACCTTGACCCCAGTGGTTTATAAACAATCGAGGCACGTAGTTTTCTTTTCTGAATATTCAAGAAATATCTCTAGAGTGTGTTCAGGTTGTCAGATGTTGTTCTGATATTAGAACCTGCCTATTTTCCCTTAAGTTTCAGGGAAGACATAATAAGACCTGATCCACCTGTGGGACCTGGGAAGAGTCTGATGAGTCTTAAATTTTCCAGTCTTGTTCTTGAACATTTCCTCCCTGCATTCCCCTGCTCTTATTTTCTGGTGAAACTAATTTCTCTTTGTGTTCTGTCTTTTCTCCTTCTGTGCTAAGTTGGCATTTGAGTGAAGGTAAATAGAAGGTGGGCATCTATCATATGAGAGGGTGCATTTTTTTAATCTTGGCATGATCGGTGCCAGCTCAATGCCAAGGACCAACAGTGCTTAATAGGTGCTTTTGAATGAGTAAAAGAATGATGTTCAGGAATATAAGGGACAGTGAGTGATAGGAATACTTCTTCTTATAAGAGGGGGCAGATAGGCTGTGCTGGGAGAGATTGAGGCGAGACTGTAAGCAAAACTATGTAGCTCTAAGGAGTTTAAGATTTTAGGGCTTTTCACCTGGAAAAGCAGTTATATTTGACGCTCTTTTATTTGGAGAATTTGAAGAATGGGAGGTGGTCATTTTTGGAAAATGATTTTATCAAGAAAGACAAAGGTCTTAACAAACTCACCCACGTCAAAATCCACTGGTGTGCTTACTTGCATTTTAAACAGATACCACAAGTGATTCTTCTGCAAACTAAAATTTGAAAATAACACCTCCAATTAATTTTCATATATATAGCCTTCATCATCATCATCTCTTACCTGGATTCCTCCGATAGCCCCCACTGCTATACTCCCTCTCTCCAGCAGCCAGAATGAGCTTTGGATCATGACACTTCTTTGCTTTAAGCCCTTCAATGACTTCCTATTGCACTTAGAATTCAATTTAATCTTCTTACTGTGGCCTACAAGGTCCTGCAAGATCTTCATTGCTAATCTTATCTCATTTCAAGTTCTGCTTTAGCTATGGTACTTTCTTTTAGTGCCTCAAACAAGCCAAAGTCATTCACTCTTCAAAGGCTTTACAAATGCAGTTTCCTCTGATTCTTATGATTGCCTCTCTTGCTCCTAATCCTTCCTGCCTCAGCTTGAATGTTCCCTTCTCAGAGAGGCCTTTTCTCTAAGGCCCAAGTATGGCAGTAAAGAGTTTTTAGGTGCTTTTGGCTACAAAAAGCAGAAAACTTCAACCCAAACTGGCTAAAACAGTAGGGTGGGCTGCAGGTATGGCCCATCTGGGCTCCTGCTCACTGCAGTCTTCTTGGCTATACCATCCTTTGTGTGTTGATATCATCCCCACTTTGGTTGCAAGTTGGCTGCAACAGTTCCAGGCATTGCATCCAGTCAAGGCTGCATCTAGAGGGACAAGAGGACTTCCTTTTCAGAAGTGCTGCCCTCCTTTCCCCCCCACCCCCCCACCTTCAACTTTTCTTTATTGCCACTTTGACCAGAATTTGGTCATATGCTAATTTATAAAACAGTTACTGGTGTGTGTGAGGTGTGGGATTACTGTGAACAGCCTTGACCAGGGGCTCTAATTCTATTTTATACCATGTATACCTCCATCAGGCAGCCTGGTGAAATTTACAGACCCCTTTTCAGACTCATATTTTAAATACATACCATTGAGATCAATTACCATCAAAATAAATCATAAAGACCTATACTTACCAAAAATATTAAATTTATGATCTAATAATATATATTATTTTTATTATTAGATCCTAAAAATGATAAAAAATGTTTGGTCTAATAATAATTAATATAGTTTTGAAGTAGTGAACAAATATTTTGATCAATTACCATCAAAATAAGTCATAAAGACCTGTATTTACCAAAAATATTAAATTTATGATCTAGTAATATATATCACTTCTATTATTAGATCCTAAAAATAACCAATAATAATTGGTCTAATAATAATTAGTATAGTTTTGAAATAGTGATGAACAAATATTTTGAGATATCTGCAACAACTGTAAAATGATTTGAAATTATCTGTGATTTCTATTGGTGACAAAGTCACAGGTACTATATAAATATAACTTGCTTTGTTGCTGTTTTAATTTTTTCTTTCTTGGGCTGCTCAAGCAAATATCATGCAATGGGCTACCTTAAACAGTGGAAATTTTTTAGCTCATGGTTTTGAGGCTAAAAGAATGTCCAAATCAAGACTTCATCCAGGTGATGCTTTCTTCCCGAAGACTGGCTATCTGGGACTAGCTGCCAGTGATCCTTGGTCCTGGGCTCCTCTGTCACATGGCAATGCACATGGTGGCCTCTTCTGGCTTCTCAGTTCTCTTCTGGGTTCTGTTGAATTTCAGCTCCTTGCTTCCTCTAGCTGAATTTCATTCTGCTTATAAAGGACTCCAGTAATAGGATTAAGACCTATCCTGATTGAGGTGGGTCACACTTTAACTTAAGAACAATCATTAGAAGATCTTACAATGGGTTCACACCCACAGGAATGGATTAAGCCAAAGATATGTTTCTCTGCGGGTATATCCAGCTCCAAACTACTATAGTTGCCTACAGTAATAATTGAAAGAATTATTATAAATTCTAATTATACATAATTAGAGGTTAATTAAAATATAGATGTGACTTTTTTCCCATATAATATATGGACATCTTGAACTTAATCCTGGGTTAAGAAC
>JAQZBX010064070.1:0-16561 GCA_029593785.1 Cabassous unicinctus
AAGCCAAACTGTTTTTTATGGAGAAGGCTATGCAATCAGGCTTGGAAAAGGGCATGGACTAGGGCAGCTTTGAAGGGTTGGAGCGGGAGTCTCAGGAACAGTACAAGAATGACCTGGCTCTAAGAGAATGTGCTTCTGAACCCTGGCCTCCCAGCCCCCTACCCTGTGAAAGGACTTTTGGGGGAAGCTTGATCCTTTGCAAAGATTTTACTTAAGAAGACAATATAAAAGATAACTTTTGTCTAGCTTCTGCTAGCACAGAACGCACACACAAATACACACATGCACACACACATACACACATTCTCTTGCCTGCTTTTTTGCATTCAGGGGACAAAAAAGGGATTGGCCGTTTGGGGTGCCCGTCAAGATCTCCTTTACCTTTCAGGGCACCCAACATCCAATTGCTGTGAGTGCTGGCTGATAACTCAGGTGCCCCCTTTTCTGAAGAAGTGCCCTTGGCCCAAAAGGAGCCACCCCTCCTGAGAGGTTATATGCACACACACCCAGGTACAGACTTCAGCCAATAGCAGAGAGGTACAGAAATCCAGCCCATTTGCCTCAAGGTGGGATTAACTCTGGTGTATTTGTGCTTCCAGACCTTCTCTGTGGGATCAGATAGAAGCTAGTCTTCAGCTGAGACCACATTCTTGCTTAGAATTTTTTTTCCTCTGCCCTAACCTGCTTTCCTCACTCCCCCAATAAATCCCTTGAACAAAAATCCCCCTCTCACCTTTTTCCAAAGAAGATATGCAAATGACCAATGAACACATGGAAAAGTGTTCAACGGCCTTAATCACTAAGTGAAAGGCAAATCAAAATCACAATGAGATACCACTTCACACCCACTAGGATGGTTACTATTTTTTAAAAACTGATAAGCATTGGTGAGGATGGGAGAATTTGGAACCCTCTCGAATTGCTGGTGGGGATGTGAAATGGTACAGCCAATGTGGAAAGCATTACAATGGTTCCTCAAAAAGTTAAACATAGGTATATACCTAGAAGAATTAAGAACAAGGCCTCAAGCAGATACTTGTACACCAATGTTCATAGCACTGTTATTTATAATAGCCAAAAGTTGGAAGCAACCCAAGTGTCCATCAACAGATGAATAGATAAACAAAATGTGGTATAGCCATGCAATGGAATATTACTCAGTCATACAAAGGAATGATGTTCAAATACATCCTACAACATGGATGAATCTTGAAAAAGTTATGCTAAGTGTGATAAGCCAGACACTAAAGGACAGATATTGCGTGGTTCCACTTACAAGAAATATCTAGAATAAGCAAATTCAGGGGAACGGAAAGTAGATTAGAGGTTACCAGGTGTTGGGAAGAAGAGAAGTGGGGAGTTATTACTTAATGGGTACAGAGTTTCCATTTTGGGTGATGAAAAGTTTTGGTAATGGATGGTGTTGATGGTAGCACAACATTGTAATTGCAATTAATGGCAATGAATTGTACACTTAAGATGGCTAAAATGGCAAATTTTATGTTTTATATATGTGTGTGTGTTACCACAATAAAAAATTAATTAATTTAAAAAAAGAGCTAGACATAAATATATTCATTCATTTATTTACTCAACAACGATTTATTGACCTGCCAAGCACTGTCTTAAGAGCTGGGGATATAACATTTAACAAGTAGCCGAAATCCCTGCCCTTCTGAAGCATACATTCTAAATACACAAAACAAATAAGTAAACATACAGTATGTTGGTTAGTGATAAGAGACATGGAGGGAGAAAAATAAAGCAGAGAAAGAGGAGAGAATGTGTTGGGAATGTTTGCAATTGCAAATAGAGTGGATCAGGGCTTGCCACCCCTTGGCTCCGAGGAAAGATAAGTCCTCTTTCCCCAAGTCATAGATCCCATTATGGGATCTTGCATGCCACCAGCCTGACATTGACAGTGGGAATCTCTATCCCACCCACAAGCCCTTCTGGACCAGTCAGTCCCAAGAGTCAGAGTGAGGTTTATCAAAAGATGGGCTATTCCTTCCTGAACATACAATATGGCAAACAACAATCCTTGAGCCTGGAGTCAGATTTCAAAAACACATTTCTCTAATTCTCTCAATCCTGTTAAAATATACCAGTTTGCATTAGGAGACAAAAACAATCCATCAACAAATCGAAAGTTCATGGTATCCATGGGTTGGCATTTTTTTGTGGGGAGTAAAAGGCTCACCCCAAGAATATGTTCCAAAAATAATCAATGTCTCCAACTCCATCACAAACCAAAACCA
The DNA here is from genome assembly GCA_029593785.1 of Cabassous unicinctus. Taxonomy (NCBI): domain Eukaryota; kingdom Metazoa; phylum Chordata; class Mammalia; order Cingulata; family Chlamyphoridae; genus Cabassous; species Cabassous unicinctus. The sequence goes on from JAQZBX010064070.1 coordinate 2,259, forward strand.
TCACAAACCAAAAGAACTTCAAGTTAAAACAACAAAAAATATGTTTTAACTTGAAGTTCTTTTTCAGTGGGCACCCTACTACATGTGAATTTGTTGGTGTAAGACAGGGGTCGGCAAACTTTTTCTGTAAAGAGCCAGACAGTAAATATTTTAGGCTTTGTGGACCTCTATCGCAGCTACTCAACTCTGCCCTTGTAAAGCAAAATCACCCACTGATAATAAGTAAATGAATGGATGTGACTGTGTTCCAATAAAGTTTTATTTATGGACACTGAAATTTGAATCTCCTATATTTTTTCACATGTCACAAAAATTATTCTTTTTCTGATTTTTTCCAACCATTTAAACATGTAAAAACTATTTTTCACTCCCAAACCATACGAAAAAAAGGGCAGCAGGCCAGGTTTGGTCAGCGGGCCGTAGTTTGCTGACCCCTGGTAAGACATGCCTTCCCAGAAATCCAGGCAGAAGGTCCAGATGTGCCTGAGCAGGGAAGCCCAAGGGACACCCAGATACCTTTGATACCAGTAAGGGATTGCCCCAGATATTACAGGTACATTTTTGTTAAACAGAGACAGGGGTGGAGTCTAACATTTTTTAAAAAGAGGGTTACAAATTGAGTTGTATTGATTCTCAATGGTATTTAGGAATAGACACGAAGTTTCCATGGTATATGCCATTGCTATTTCAGTCTGGAATTAACTGAGAATCGACTCACATAGCAATGTGCCCTTGGGCAATGCTGAGTCTCCATTTCTTCACCAGTAGCTGGAGGGAAATAGTAATACTGGGTGCCTAAGATTGGTGTCCTGATTAAATGAGATAAATGCCTGTGAATGGCTTATCACAGTGCCTGGTACACAGCTCACACTAAAATAATATAAGCTCCAGTGCCCCAAACCTTCCTGCTATGGGTTTGGTAACTATTAATTCAAATTCTAAAGAGAATGGATCTGATTGGCCTATCTGGGGTCAGGAGTTCATGCCCAGTCCAATCAGTTGTGGCCAAAGGGTCAAATAAAGAATTATGGGCAAGACATGCACCCCAAAAGTGTCTTCCACACCTGCCTTTGCTGTCCCTAAATCACAAGAAGACACACCAGCAGCCAGTTAGCTTCACACACATCAACTAATAATTCCCATCTCAGCATTATAAGATGTGAGGCAAAGAATTCTGCATACTGCCCACCTCCCTACAGTCCTGGGACATAGAATTAAGAGAAGCAAGGCTCTCTTATCCTGGGCAGCAGACCACTGTTCAGCAGGAAATTGGTTTCCTAAGTCAGTACACAATTCAAAAAGTTAGTGCAGTCAAATTTCATTACCATAAAATACAGTATATGTGGTTTTATATCATAACCTTGTATGGAAACCTGTGCATCTAATTGAATAATGTAAGTCATATGATGAGATAATGAAAAAGAGTTATACACCCTCTGCTGGGCAACCTTCCTTGTCTTGGGACAACACAATTCAGAGCATTGTTTCCTGTTTTCTGGGTGTTTAATTAGATTCAAATAAGTTAAATAAACACACCTATGATGCAACTTCAGTGGATCAGAATCTAAATATTTACTGCAACTCTATTCTCAGGGAAAACACAAGAAAACCAACTGGCATGTTTCATGCCTTGAGATATTAGGTAATGATACTATGAAACCATTTCAATTAGCAAGAAATTTTAAAACTAAGCATCCAACTCAACTTCAGTCTTATTAAGATAAATGCAAATTAAAAATACCCTGAGGTGCCATTTTTCATTTATGAGGTTGGGAAAAACCCAAACACACTGTTGTTGAGATTTACAGGGAACTAGGTACTCTCATCCATTTCAGGTAAGAGTGTAAATTGGCAAAACCCCTATGGTTAGATATGGACATTATCAATCAAAATTACACCTGTATACACTGTTGCACCCAGCAATCCAACTTCTAGGAATTTTCCCTACAGACATACTTGCATACTTGAAAAACGACGTGTGCTCAAGGTTAATTTGATGCAGCCTTGTTTTTTCCAGCAAAAACCTGGAAACTACCCAAGAGTCCATCAGGTTAAATAATGTATGGGAAACACAATGACAAAAGAGAGAGAGAAAAAATTTGGATGCTTTCTACAAAGTGTTATGGAAAGATTCCCAAGATACGCTAAATGAAAACAAGTTACAGTACAGTGTGTATCATTGTGAATAATCTGCTATCTTTTCTGTAAAAAAGTTGGAAGACTATATACATGTATTTGTATATTTTATATATACATATTTGCATAAACAAAAAACAAATAAAAGTGATGACCTGGAAGGTGGGGAAGGCATAGTGCAACTTAGGTGAATGGGGGACACAATTAAGGGGTAGAATATTAACTTGATACATTTTCGTGTGGTTTGGTTTGAAACCATGTAAATGTCTTACTCACTCAAAAATCATATTTTTTAAATCTTATTTCAATTAAAAAAAAACAACTAGCATTCAAAGCATGAAGACAAACCTCCACAATGTGAGAACAAAAATATTTGATACCATTAATTAATGAAGTAAAACTTTATTTTAGAAGTTAATTCCATCCTTAATGTTTTCATCCATAATTATCTTGAATCTCAAAATAATTATGCTGAGTGAAAGAAGCCAGACCAAAAAAGAGTGCATAGTGTATGATGCCATTTATATAAAGCTGTATGAAATGCAAATGAATCTATAATGACAGAAAGCAGATCAGTGATTGCCTGGTGATGAGGGAATGGGAAGGGGAGGAGGGAAGGAGAGATTACAAATGGGCACAAGGAAACTTTGGGGCATGATAGATATGTTTGCTACCTTGATAGTAGTGATTGTTTCATGGGTGAATACATATGTCGAAACATATTAAATTGGATACTGTTAATATGGGCAGTTTATTGCATGTCAATTATAGTTCAATAAAGCATTTTTAAGTTAATTTCAACATTGTTTCAATTTTTCATTTCAATTTTGTTAGTTTTTATATATATATAATAGTAGGACAAGGGTTTATGTATATAATTTATAAATAAGTTTACCTATGTTGAGGATGCATGTTCAAAAACTTTCTCACTGAGAGAGAAAATGAATGGGTAACCACTAATTGAAGCCAGTTTCAAAATATTTATGGCGGCAAAGCCCACAGTTCAATCGCTACACTCTACTGCCCCCTGCTGTAAGTAGGTTTTGTAACCACCCTTAACATCCCTAAACTAGAGCTCGGTTTTAATGAGGAAAGGTGAAAGGTGGGAAGCTGGTGGGGGGATGAGTTGAGGATTTTTGTCAAAAATATATCTAGAATCAAACTCTTGTAAACCATACACACACACACACACACACGAGGAAGCAGCTCCAGCTCTGTCTACCACACCAGCCTTGAGGGGGGATAAGAAAGGAAACATTCGAAGCTATGAAAGAGAAAAAGCAAAATGACCAAGCCAAAGCCCGAACTTTTAATCCCTTCCCCAGCACCTTGAATGTCCCATCCTGGAGACAAGGATGCAGAGGGGACTTGAGATCCCCTGTAAGCCAACATCCTTCCTTCATCTTTCTCCAGATAGCTCAGACTTAAAATCAAACTTCTCGCAAACCAGAGCGGCAAGAAAAATTAAACATAAGGTACCTTCTGGCTATGGTCCAGAGAGTTGTTTACCAGTGATCTCTGAGAGAAGCCCACATTCCGGCTCTGAAGGCCCATAAAGGCGTCTACTGTTGCTTCCAGAACTTCTAAAATGGATAAGTTCACTATTTCCATTTCAGCTGCACTATGACACATGGCCAAGAGCTGACCTCCAATCTATTCTCATTTCAAATCACGTTCTGTGATGGGATCCAACCAAGGCTCACACTGGGGTTATAAATGTGCCCAAGGTAGCCTCAGAACCTAATAAAATAATTCTTTAATGCTCCAAAGATACTGCCATCCTATGATGCTACCGCTATTACAGTTTCCTGCTTCCTTAGAAACATAAACTCACAGAAATATTGATGACTCCTAGAGAAATGGGGAAAAAATGTGTCCAGAGAATATTCTCTTTGAGAGGCAGTATGGCACAGGGGTTAAGGATTTGGGTTTTGGAATCAAATACACCCAGGTTTAAATTCTGGCTCCTTAATTTTGCTTACAAGTTATGTGTCTAAGGAAAATTAATTCTAAACTTTTCTGAAACTTCATTATGGCTCAGTTTTATCATCTATTCAGTGGTGATAAGAGTAGACTCTATCTTGTAGGATTGTTGGGAGAAATATAAGAGACTACATAAAGCTTTTAGCACGGTACCTGGCACACATCAAACACTCAGCATCTTTATAGTTATTACTATTATTATTATTATTATTATTATTATTATTATTATTATTACTATTTACCTTTTCCTTCTCATTTCTCCCAGTCCAGTCTTGTTGGGTTGGAAGGATTCATTCAAGTAGGTTGGTTTCCTCTTCTACAGATGATGCATGTCCCATCCTCAGTTGGATCATGTTGGACCTTCAAGGCCTCCAGAAATGGGTTATTTATTTCAGCTGGAAATCCATGTCCCACTTTTACCAAATTCTAGAAATCCATAGGACCCATAAGTTTCTCTCAGGATCAGACTCACTCCCCAAATTTAGAAAATACAAGTGAATATCAGAACCAAACATGACCATTGCAGCAGCTTACAATCAAAGCACTGATTCTTTCTTAAAGTCCTATTTCCCAAATCAAAAGCAAGATCTCAGATCCCAATGTCTAAACTCATGTTGCTATTGCCAGTCAAAAGGAAAGAGTGTAGATGGAAACATAGGAGAGAGAGAAATCTTTCTTGCTGGGATGCTATTTGTCCTAATTTCCCACCTGTGAACTTAAAACCCAGTGGAAGAAATTCAAGAGGTTAATTCTCTCAGATTCTGGGGAAGAGGTGGAGGGATAAATCTACTATCCATGGATTGTATCTCCTCTCTCAAAGAGTAACATCTTAGTCTAGTGGTTCTCAAAATCTAGGGTGCATCAGTACCATCTATGGGGTTTATTAAAATATAAATTCCTAGGCCGTATCCTTGGAATTTCTGTAGGACCCAGAATTTGTATTTCTCACAAGTTCCCAGGTCCTGTTTTGGGTGGTCCAACTCCAGCACTAGAAACAAGCTCAACCCCCACTGACCAAAAGAAGAATCAAATTGCAAGAGCTTAGCCCACTTGAGATGAGAGCTTACCCTCAAGAAGTGCTTCTGCTCCCAAAGCCTGAGCATCTAAAGTATCTTTAGGTTGAGTCCTCTGGAAGCACAGCCTGAGAGAGGGATTCGGGTACATAGTGTTTAATGAGAAGGTCTCTTTAGGAGAAACTTGAAAGGAATTAAGAGAGCATAAGGTTGGGGAAGACTGAGTAAGAATGTGATCTCAGATAGAGGCTAACTTTGGTCTGGTCAGTGGGGGGTTCTGGAACATAACTGCCTCCAGAATTGCCTTTCTGAGGGCCACGGAGGTGAGGGGAGCAGGGCAACTTCCAGGAGAGGCAGCTCCCATCAGCCTCATGCAATGCTTTGGAGTGAACTAACAGCCAACATCCACTGCAGCTAGGAAGTGGTGGTGGGACACCACAGCACCTACTATACAAGGGAGCCTCTCCTGGCCCCACGAATAAACATACTCAACAGGATGGTTACTCAGAAAGCCTGAGGTGAAACCTGCAAGGTTTGGTTTGTTTGGAGAATGAGGTTTTCTTTTAAAATATTCTTTCATTTTATTAATAAAATGAAACAAAGCTATTATGTTTAAGATGCATCATACTTCAATCATAATGACATAGTGATCTATGAGCCTGCCTCTCTTTTTATTTTAACCTTTTGTTGAAGTCTAGCAGATAATGTACGGGTAAACATTTAGCAGCCAGTTCTCCCAGACTCATTCTGACATGCACATCGGTTGATATTTTTGTTTATACTAACAAGGATGGGGAAAATGAAACAATAAAGACATATGCCAGAACTTCAATCACTCATTCTTAAAAAACAAACAAACAAAAAAACCTTTCCACTTTGAAATACTTTTTTGCAAAAATAATACAAACCCCATAGAGAACCTCAACATACCACCACCCTCTAGATACCCAGATCCACCAATTTTAACATTTTGCCACATTTGCCCTATCATTCTAGGCCTATCTAGCCATCTATCCATACATCTGTCTGCCTGCCTATTTATCAATCCATTTTCTGAACACTTGAGCATAGATTGTATACATAATTTTCCTTGAGCACTTAATACTGCCCATGTACATTTCCTAAGAGCAAGGATTTCTAGTATGTAACCACCTTAGGTGCAGTTATCAAGGTCAAGAAATTTAATATTTATATAAAGCTTACAGTCTATATTCCAATTTTTTCATATGTCCCAATAATGTCCTTTTGAGACTTTTCTCCTCCCTTGTTAGGTATCATCCAAGATCACACATTGCAATTAATCATCATTGTCTCTTTAGTCTCTGTTTCTTTTTTTTTTCAAAAGTGGGAATACATATACAACATAAACTGTCTTGTCTCAGCCACTCCCAAGCATTCCATCCAGCGGGATTGATCACATTTACAATGTTGCACCTTCCAATACGAAAACTTTCCCATCTCTCCAAACAGAAACCCTATACCCATTATGCATTAACTCCCCATTCTCCCTGCCCTACCCCCACCCCTGACAACCTGTAAGTTACTTTCCATCTCTATAGTTTGCATATTCTCCATTTTCTTTGTTGTTACCACGGAGCTTGAATTTAACATCCTAAATCTATAACAATCTCATTTGCTTTGATACCAAATTTACTTCAATAGTATACACAAACTATGTTCTTATAATCCTCCATCCCCTCACCTTTGTTCTCATCACAAATTACATCTTTGTACATTATAAATCCAAAACCACTAATTTTTCATTACATTTTATGCATTTGCCTTTTAGATCCTATTGGAAATAAAAAGTGGACTTACAAATAAAAAATTCAATAGTACTGGCATTTATATTTATCCATGTCTTTACCCTGATCAAAGATCTTTATTTCTTTATGTAGCTTTGATCTATTGTCTATTGTCCTGTCCTTTCAACCTGCAGAACTCTCTTCAGCATCTCTTATAGGGCCAGTCTAGTGGTGACGAACTCCCTTAGTTTTTGTTTATCTGAGAATGCCTTAATTTCTCTCCCATTTTTTTTCCAGGAGGCACCAGAAACAGAACCCAGGACCTCCCATGTGGGAGTCAGGCACTCAACTACTTGGTCCACATCCACTCCCCTCTCCCTCATTTTTGAAAAACAGTTTTGCCAGATATAGAATTCTTGGTTGGCAATTTTTTCTTTCAGCTCTTTAAATATATCATCGCACTGCCTTCTTGCTTCCATGGTTTCCAATGAGAAATTGGCAGTTAATCTTATTGAGGCTGCCTTGTATGTGACATGTTGCTTCTCTCTTGTGGCTTTCAGAATTCACTTTTTATCTTTGGCATTTAATAGTTTGATTATAACATGGCACAGTGTATGTCTATTTGGGTTTGTCCTGTTTTGAATTTGCTGAGCATCTTGGATGTGTATATTCATGTTTTTCATTAAATTTTGGATGTTTTCAGCTATTATTTCTTTGAATATTCTCTCTGACCCTTTCTCACTTTCTTCTCCTTTTGAACTCTCACAATTTATATATTGGTACACTTGATGGTGTACCACAGGTTCCTCAGGCTCTGTTCACTTTTCTTCATTCTTTCTTCTTTCTACTCCTCTAACTGGATGATTTCAATTGTCTTATCTTCATGTTCCTTGACTCTTTCTTCTGCCAGCTCCAATCTGCTGTTGAACCCCTCTAGGGAATTTTAAAATTTCTGTTACTGTGATCTTCAGCTCTGTTTGGTTCCTTTCTATAATTTTCACCTCTCTATTGATATTCTCTTTGTGTTCATCTATTGTTTTCCTGGTTTCTTTTAATTCTTTGTCCACATTTTCCTTTAGCTCTTTAAGCATATTTTAGGACCATTTTTTAAAAGTCTTTGTCTGATATGTCCCAGGTCTGGTCCTCCCCATTGATGGTTTCTAAAGCTTTAATCTTTTCCTTTACTTGGGCCATCACTTCCTGTTTCTTTGTATGTTTTGTACTATTTTGTTGAAACCTGGACATTTTGATATTTTGAGATGTTATCGCTGGAATTTAGACTCTGAGGTGTGTGTTCCCTAAGCTTGTATCCAGTTAGTGTTATGTCAGAGCATTCCTTGAATTCCAGGAGCTAACAACAGCAAAAAAAGGAAAACACATTTCCCAGTCTTTGCAGATTGACCTGTGTGAGTGTGTTCCTTCAGAGCTTATCCACACAATGAGCTTAGAGACAAACACCAGGCCAAAGTATAAGGGCCCTCCTGGTCCTTTCTGTGCATGCATCTTGTCTTGGGCATGCATGTGTGGCTCTGGGAATTCCCCCATTTACACAAATATGAATGTCCCCTCTTCCCTAGAAAACTGCATCCTCATGGTCGTGGGCACTGCCCTGTATATCCTACAGCCAACAATCCCTCATCCCAGGTAGCCATTACTTGACTGTTTTCCCACACAATTCGGTAAGAGAGCTCTGTGAGCTACTTTCTTTTGTAGGGTAGGTTCTGGGATGGTGAAGCCATGATGAATGGCTTGGTTCAGTTTCTCAGGCCACCACCAGAGAGACTGGGCCAGACATATATGCTTCCATTATTGCACAAAGGTTCCTCTGCTCCCTCTGGAAGTAGGACCAGGGACCTGCATGGAATCATAGGCCATCTCTGTGCCAAGCCAGTGAAGAGACAAGGGAAGTGCCAGTCAGAGTACCACAAGATCCTCTTGATTCAGGACTTACCCTGTTACTGCAATCTTTTAACTGTTTGTGGAGCTTTGAGAAAGATGTTTCTACCCATTGTTGCTGGTTGTGCAAAGCTTCTGAGGAAGGATAGAGTCCTGGAGCTTCTCACTCTACCACCTTGATCAGGACGGGGCCAATTACTCATTCTTCAATGACGTGAGCAACTTCTTTGCTGAATCAGATAATAGCTTTCAAATAACTGGAAATTCCTTAAAATTTTTTTGTGATATTTTCAGACACAGCACATTTTAAAGCTTAATCCGCATTGTTAACATTTTCTTCATCACTTTCTCAAAAAAAAAATAAATCGAGCCCTGATTTGTAGTGTCTGCCAATTTCCATGCTGTACGGGTGATTTCATGTTACAAATGTGATGTGCACACAATTATATAGTATTTCCATCTTACAGATATCATAGACATAAATCACCTCAAGTTCAGAAGATAATGGTAAAGTGATGAGTTTGGGATACATATTATCTTTGTTTTTAATACAATGTAGTTAACTATATGTTTATACAGTTTTGTTTTTAATTAATGTAATTAATTTTATTTATTTACAAATTAATTTACTATTAATTCATGAAATATACACTCCTCCCTTACCCCTTATCCTATTCCCTGGTAAACACTAATCTACTTTCTGTCTCTGCAAATTTTATTTTTCAATGACTCTGTTTAACCAACAACTCACAAAATTCCTGAAAATTTAACAACCAACTCTCATGACCAGCTCTGGAACAACACTGAAATAAAGTATCCATGCAACCAGCACCCAGATTAAGAAACACAACATGACCATCTTCCCAGAAGCCTCTCTCCCGACCCTCCCAGTAACTATCCTTTCCTGCAAAGGGTAACCAAACACAACATCGATTAATTTGCCTGCCTTTGTACTCCATGCAAATGGATCCTAACTCTGCAGTTTGGAGTGTTACCCCTAGAGGTCTTTCCTGTGACAAAACCGGAATGCTCCTCAAACAGGACTTTGACACTCAAATCCAGTGCCTGAGCATTTATTTGCTTACCTCCGTCTGCTGTAAGGAGGTCGTTGGTTACTCAAGTCTCAGGGTGGGAGGAGATAGGAGGATGGCTGAGAGGTGGGTCTGTGTACCGGTGAGTCCCTGAGGGAGGTATGGGGGGGGGGGACAAGAGTGAGCATAGAGACTTCAGCTGGGGCTTTGATCTCAAACCTCAGTGTGGTCTGCCAATGAGCTAATGAGGCCCAAATGCTTTTTCACAGATAACTGGCCCAGCTACCTCAATGGTTCCTTTATTTGAGGCCCAACCCCTAATCTCTGCTCACTAGATCTTAAACCTTGATCTAGACCAGGGGAGGCTATGGAAAAACAAATCAAGGAAAGAGTAGGGGAAAGGAAGCATGACATGGAAGTTAAGTACACAGACTTGGGAGTCAAGCAGAGCAAGGTTCGAATCACTGCCTTTACCACTTACTAGCTTTGTAAAGTTGGGCAAAGTGCTTCACCTCTCTGAAGCTCAGGTTGCTCATCTGTAAACTGGGTACAATAAAACCTTCCTTGCAAGTTAGTTAAAGGATTAAGTAAGATCATATATATGAAGGAAGAATAGAATCTTATAGATTTTTTCAACAGTGACTATTTCCATAATCAGAGGATGAAAGGAAGACTGCTATTTTGTTTTCAAAGGCATTCTAGTGAACTGAATTTGTTATGCACAGAATCAGCGGGGTGTGAAAACCGAGAAATTAAAACTGCTCTGCATAGCAATATAAACAAGGACAGTTTTTCAAATTAATGTACACACACACACCACATACATACATTCAGCTTTACATAAATGGGATGGATGCAAAAATGAGGATTTTTTAGCAGCTTTTTAATTTATTTTATCTTTTTTTGGCTGTTTTTATCCCTCACTAGTATATCACAACCCCTCCAATCTAACTGCATGTTAAGAAACCAGAACATTCCATTCTATATTTTTCTCTATGTTCATATACAATAATTTACAACCCTATATACATATAAACGGTTTATAAAAAGGGGTTCAGATAATGCTTGTTTCTGCATCCTGCTTTACTCACTCAGCATAACTCAGAGAAATCCTTCTACTTTATTCTTTTTAGTGGCTGCATAATATTCCAAAGTGCAGATGTTCTGTAATTAGGCCAGCTATTTCTCAGTCAATGGGCACTTGACTTGTTTCCACTTGTTTGCCACTAAGAACGATGCTGCAATAATCATCTTTATACCCATACTGTAAACCTGGTGCTTTGTTTTTAGGGAAACATTCCCAAGTGTAGATTTTCCAGGTCAAAGGGACTGTGTCTTTTTTTATTTTTAACAGTTGTCATCAGATTGCATTCAAAAAAGTCTGCAAAGATTTACATTTCCACCACCACTAGACGAGACCCATGCTCTTCCCCAAATCCCTGACAGAAACAGGTTTAGCCTTCTTTTTTTCTTTTAATTTGTTTGGGTTTTTTTTTTTTCTTTTTATTATGGACATTTTCAAACATTTTGAATGCAAACAGAATACTATCATGAACCCCCAAATGCTCACAACTCAGCTTCAGCAATTATCAAAATTCTGCTTTTCCTTTAGCTGTCTTAATTTTGGCAAATTTATGGACATGAAGTGATATCCTGTTACTTAAATTTGCATTTCTCTGACTTCTAGTGATTTTGAGCACATTTTCATATTTGCAGTTGATCTTATGTAAGTGCAGATTCATAGCCTTTGCACTTTTTTTTGGTAGTCTTTTTCTTGTCAATGTATAGGAGCAGTTTATATATAATTGTTGATCCTTTATTTGCCTTCTATGTTATTGATATTTTTCTAATCCAATGTTTATGGTGTCTTTGGTTATCCAAAAGTTTTAATTTTTTTATGTATTTCAAATATATCTTTTTTTTTTCCTTTCTAGTGTTTTTATTTTCTATATTGGGTAAGAAGCAACCCACTGTCACCACCAAATGTAAACTGTTAACCACTTTCAAAAATTGTTTGGCAAAATTTCCTCAGCTTCTATTGAAGCTGAATATAACGAATGTCCAACAATTCCACTCCTAAGTATATACCCAACAGAAATGCATAGATATATTCACCAAAAGACATGTACCAGAATAGTTATAGCACTATATATAATGGCCAAAAGTTCAGAGGTACTCTAATTCCCTAATGCCCATCAATAATAGAATGAATAAATAAATTGTGGTATATTCATACAGTGGAACACTGTACAGCAATGAGAATGAAATACAACACTTGATAATATGGATCATATCGCAAAAATTGAAAAAAAAAACGTCAGAAACAACAAAGCACAGACTGTATAAGGATCGAAAACAGGCAAAATTAATCCCTGGTGTTAGAAGTGATGACAAGGGAGCAGGTATAGCTCAATGGTTGAGCCCCTGCTTCCCATGTATGAGGTCCCGGGTACCTCCTAATAAATGAGTAAATGAATGAATGAATAAATAAATAAATATAAAGAAGTGAGGACAAAGGTTCCTCTTGGAAGGGGGCTTTGGGACCTTCCAAGGCGGCTGGTCATGTTCTGTTTCTTAACCCGAGTACAGGTTGAATGGGTGTTCACATTGTGGCTCGTGCACTTTTCTGTAGGTGTGCTATACTTCAGTACAAAGTTTACTAGAAAATAGAAAATAAATTTCCCCATCTTCCAGTTCATAAATAGTTAATATAGCATCATAGATTATCCTCTGAGAATTGTATTCTTGTTGTTCACATTTGCCTTTATGATCCATTAGAAATGTATTCTGTTTATGGTGATAGGCAAGCTTCTAAGATGGCCCAACAAATACACTCCAACCAGGCATTGAATTGAGAGCTGCCAACAAGCACCATCTTCTGGCAGACCAAGAAAGTGCACATAAGAAAATTAAAAATAAGTAGGAGAGGCTTTTCCTGGCCTCTATAGTCTCCCTGCCCAAGGCCCTAGGAAGTGACTCTACAACCAATTACTGGGTCCAGTGCCCATTTTGAGCAACCAGCAGGACAATCCTAACAATCTAGGTTGAGCCAAAAATCAAAGAGCTGTGGTAACTCACAGCCTCCTGCCACTATATCCCTATAAAAGAAAAAGAGATTGAGCATCTGAGTAAACTACATCCTAACCAGATGCCTACACACCACAAAAAATTATGAGCTATACTAAGAAAATAGAAGACATGGTCCAAGAAAAGGAATACATCAAAGTCCCAAAAGAGATGCAGAATTTGAGAGAACTAATCAGCAAGATGAGCACAAATTTCCAAAATCAAATTAATGAGATGAAAGACAATGTAGTTAAAGAGATAAATGACATCAAGGAGACACTGAGCGAATGCAAAGAAAAATTTGAAATCCTGAACAGAAAAGTAACAGAGTTCATGGGAATGAAAGACACAATAGGTGAGGTCAAAAACACATTTGAGATATACAACTGCAGATTCGAAATGACAGAAGAAAGAATAAGTGATACCAAAGACAGAGGAGCTAAAATTGAAGAGAGAAAAGAACAGAGAGAGGAAAGAATGGAAAAAAATTGACCAGGGGCTCAGAGAGTTGAATGACAACACAAAACGCAACAACATATGTGTCATGGGAGTTCCAGAAGGAGGAGAGAAGGGAAAAGGGGCAGAAAGAGTATTTGAGGGAATAATAGCTGAAAATTTCCCAACTCTCACGAAAGAAATGAACTTACATGTCCAAGAAGCACACCATACCCCAATCAGCATAAATCCAAATAGACCTACACCAAGACACATACTACTCAGAATGTCAAAAGTCAAAGATAAAGAGAAAATTCTCAGAGCAGCAAGAGAGAAGCAAACGATCATGTACAAGGGACGTCCAGTAAGACTTAGTGCAGATTTCTCTTCAGAAACCATGGATGCGAGAAGACAGTGGTATGATACAATTAGGAAACTGAAAGAGAAAAACTGCTAGCCAAGAATTCTTTATCCAGCAAAACTGTCCTTCAAATATGAAGGTGAGTATAAAATATTCACAAACAAACAGGAACTAAGAGAGTTTGAAAAAAAGAATCCTCCTTTGCAGGATATATTAAAGGAAGCCTTAGAACCTGAAAGAAAAAGACAGGAGAGAGAGGCTTGCAGGAGAGTATAGAAAAAAGAATAGCAGAAAGGATAACCAAATGAGTAAAAAGACAGACAAAAACAAGATGATGTACGAAAACCAAAGAATAAAATGGAGGAAGTAAATAGTGCATTTACAGTAATATCATTGAATATGAATGGATTAAACTCCCCAATCAAAAGATACAGGCTATACAGCTCAATGGACTCATCCAAGTAACCTGGCGAGGAGACGACGATGGGCAACAGCCATCCCAGGGAATGGAGAGGGCCTGCAGCTGAAGGCAAGATAATCCCATCCACTATATCCATGGAATATAAGCCCTCTCTCACTTGGAGATGGAGTGGACATCACCTTCCAAGTCCACTCAGGAATTGTGGGAGGAGTTGTG
>JAQZBX010064071.1:0-16565 GCA_029593785.1 Cabassous unicinctus
TATATATATATAAAGCAAATCCAGGTTTCTTATAGAACAAAACTTTAAATGAAAAATTTCAAAGATATCACAGAGGTATATTTTCTTTACTGAAGAATTTATTTGGCAAGTTATGAAAGCACTAACCACGAAGAAAAGTACTGGTAAAAATGACTGCACTAATTCAATTGATAACTGTTCATAAATGTCAACATTAAGGTGTTGAGAATCCAGTCCAGAGAGTCGGCAATATTTTTATCACATATGCAACTCTAAAAGTATTTGTAGCCAGAATGTATAAAGGACTTCAAAAATTCATTGAGAAAACACTGGACTCAATCAAATTAAAAACAAGAAAAACAAATAAATTTAATACATTTACTGAAATTTTGACAAGCTAGTTTAGGTGATGAGGGAAAAGCAGGGATCCCAAGGCTGCCCTCAGCAGAAACCCACAGCTTTAAAAAAATAAACTCCTCTGTGTCCCTGGTCCCTCTCTCTCCTCCTTCCTCCCCTTTTCTTCATGGAATCAAAGTCAGGAAGATAAGCACCCCAGGCTGCCCCTTTGAGTTGAAATTTACCACTCTAACAGATAATGACTTTCCTCCCTAATGGCCATCTGCTTTTAGAAAGATAAGCTAACCTTGCTTCTCTGCCTTTGTAACCCAGCCTGCCAGCTTGCTCAGGAATTTGCCCACTTAGTGTACCTATATAAACTTATGAGAATCAGAAAACAGGGCTCAGATTTTTTGGAGATTTGACTCTTCTCTGGGCCTGGGCGTAATAAAACTTTGTTCATCCATGCTCCCAACAGTGCTGTTTGGGTTATTTCTGGCTGGCCCAACATGGGGAATGAAAAGATGAATGTAGGACCTCATGGAAATCCACAGTCATGAAACTTGTGGCCTTGGAACCTGCCTGGAACCCTCCCTAGAAGAATCTCAGGAGAATTCACCATTTGGAATGAGATCATCCAGGATCAAAGAAAAGCCTCAGATATTATCAAGGAAAGCCACTTTTTCTGTCCTGGATAGAGCATGTCTATGCTAAAGCCCTGGCTTTTTTTTTTTTCTCAGCTAGTGCCAGCTCTCAGTGCTGGCTGTCCCCATCTTTTCCTGCAGAATTTCTGTTAAGCCCAGACCTTCCACCCTGCCTCCCCTCTCCACCCTCCCTCTCTCCCTCCCTTTTCCTGCAGCTGGACATTCCTGTTGTTGTGAAAATAACAACCTACATCAGAGGGATGATAAGACTTAGGAAGCAGATGGAACTACAAAGTCTGAGTTATCATATCATGACCCTAAAACTACAAAGCTAGCATAAATTATCACAACCTAGCCTTAAACCTTAGTATTCAAGCCCCAAAATGAGTTCTAAAAACTCATATTCCCCTACCCTCATGGCTAAAGTCTGTTCAGATTCAGATTGTCTGCTAAGCTCTCTCATTAAAACCTTTGCTTGGGCTGATCTCAGTTCCTGGTCTAATATCTGAAGCACTTCCCCTTGAACCTAACATCCTACCCTAGTGGTGGAGGCAACAGCAATGGTAGAAAGCTTCTGGGGTTTGATGTTCCCCCTGCCAATTGTCTGCAACTTGGCCTATCTTTGCTAGCAACCACACTGGGCTCCCAGGTCTGGGACAGGATGGGAAAGCAGCGGTGGGCAGGGCTGAAGTGAATGCCCCAGGAGGGCTAGTGTTTCATTTCCCAGGGGGTCATGGACATTTGGTTGCATTCATTTTATCTCCCTACTAATGAATTTCTCATTTTGAGTTTATAAAATACTTTGCAAAATCTTAGTAACTGAAAATGCATTTGCTAGTGAAATTTTTTTTCCCACCCATGGCCAGAGGACATTATTGCCTCATGGACCTGAGGCTTGTTAGCTGAAACAATTGATATCTAACCTCTTAATGTGCTTTTTGATGTACAATTTAGCTGTGAAACTCCCAGGGAGAGCCATAAAATGAGAATTCTTCTTAAGAACTCTGTAAGAATAGGTAGGAAAAAGAGGTTTCAAGCCCCTTTTGCTAGGAAGAATCATGAAATCTGGGGGCTCCTGATGGGGGTAACTCCTCCCAACTTCTCCCACAAACCTGGCTTGGGGACTTTGGTCTGAACTGTGGGTTCAGGAATCTTCCAAGTCCTAAGAATCTCATGCTCTGGGGGCTTCAGTTTTTAGGTAATTGCTCCCAATGTCTCCCACAAATTTGGCTTGGGGACTTTTTTCTGAATTCCAGGTTCAGGCACCTCTCAAGACCTAGTTCAGACACAGGGATGCCTGCTGGCAGGGTTCTGAATCCTCAGAATGCTGAGGCCGGAGCAGGAGATCCAAAAATCTCCCCAAACTTATGCAACCCTCAAGTGGTTGGCATCTATTTTGGAGGCTTTGGTTTGGATGGGTTAAAGATTTAGTCAGACTTAGATTCTGGGACAGCAGGTCAGCTGGCTAATAAAATTGTTTTGATTACTTGGTTGAAACGGTTTTAGTTGCTTAGTTAAAATGGTTTTAGTTGCTTGATTAATAAAAAGTGCTTCTTCAATCTTCCTAGAATAATGGGCATGGTGTCTAGCCTATCAGCAGACACACCATAGGGGTGTCTTCTCAGGGATTGGAAAATTTTGCCTACTGCTGGTCTATGTGGCTACAATATAGCTGAGAGTAGCCTCTGTATGGGACCCTGAATTTCAGTTGATCTTGTATAAGAGAAAAGCAGAGGACAGGCAGATCTGAGAGTGAAAAAGCATATGGCCATTTCTCCTTAAAGAGATGAGGAAATGCATCTCAAACTTCCATTAACTCCCTTTTAGAAACACCCTCCTCAAACTCAGTTGTGCCTAACAAGGGGAGTGAATGGGGATCAAGATCTAGGCCATTTACACAACCCCTAATATGACAACAATTAAGAATTAAAAATTCCTAGAAAATGTTGAGTATAAAATTCTTTCTTCTCTTTTAATCTGTGCTTAACTTTGTGTTTAAGTTTTAAATCTGTGTTTAACTTTGTCAGTCTACTTGTGTCTAGGAAATCAAATTTGGGGTTTGACTGTTAAAATTGAATAATGGTGAAAGGTAACCTAAAAATTAGTCTTTATAGGTCAATACAGGCTAACTAAAAAGCAAAGCACTAAAATAGTTAAATTCATTTGACATGCTATACATTGCACTGGAAATATTTAGAAAATGTATAAGAATCACTTTGTGTGTGAATCATCATTCTGTCGTAATGTATTGTATCTGTGGGTGGAGACCCACATAATGAGTGGGAAGGAGTTGGACTACCATCTTTGGGAGGACTGATTTATTCAGAAATAGACAGGCGGGAGTATCTCAAGAGCAAGGGAAGTTCCTAATAGGGGAGGACAAACCAGTGTGACAAGATTTCTTGTTGCATGTAACTATGAATCTTGTCCAACGGGTCAAGCCAGTAGGTCACCGTGGGCCCCAAGGGATGAGATAGGATAGAATAGGTCAAACTGGGGGTATTTAGTGGTCAGTGGAATTGTTTTTCATTACAATACAGTGTTGGACACAGGACATGGTAAATATCATAAATATTTATAAAAGTGAATGGTCTAAAATGCAAACCATATTGTAAACCATTGACAATGTTTAGTAGTTATGTTTCACTATTTGTATATCACTTATAACAATGCTACCATCCACATATAAAAAAGGTATTAATATGGGTGGGGGAGGAAAGAGGGAGGATAATGGGTATATGAGAGTCTCCTGTATTCTGTGTGTGACTTTGCTGTGATCTAAATCTTCTTTGGACGCAAAATGAAAAATAATGAGACACTGGGGAATGAGAGAGGTCAGGTGCCATGGTACAGAGTGGACACCAGGTATTGTAGTGATGAAAGGCAAAAGGTCAAAAAAAATTTTTTTATATTTTTCATTTTTTTAATATCCCAGTCATTTAATTTTATTTTATTTTTAGTTTTTTAAAACATTTTTATATATTTTAGCTCTTACATTTACACTTATCATTATTATTTCATTTTCCTATTAATTTTATTCAGCTATTGTAATGGCTTCATCTTTGAAGAAGCTTTGTATCACAGAAGGTTTACAAATGAGGCAGGTAAGGATTGTTGGTGTGGTGTGTCAGGGATAGGGGATGCATGGGAGGAAGTTCACCTGAGCATAAATATAAGGTATATAAAAATGTTCAAATGTTCATGGGGCATTGTCACAGTGCGTGGAGAATCACTCAAAATGAGAGAATACTGAATTCCCATCCTGGAGAGCTATGCCACATTCTCTAACAGAGCAGCAACAGTCCCCCAAGTGCAGGGGCAGTGACTGGCGAAGGAGGATGATCCACTGATGGGCCATCGATATTGATGACTAGCCTTATGAGTCCTTGCTTTTGAAATAGAAACTTAGCTTATTGTTATGGGGTGCCTTAGGGTTTCCTTTAGAGAGCCTCCTTGTTGCTCAAATGTGGCCTCTGTCTAAATCAAACCCAGCATATGAATGCATTACCTTCCTCTCAGCATGGGACATGACTCCTGAAAATGAGCCTGTTTGGTAGCACCGAGGGATTGCTACCAAGTGCCAACTGGCAAGACAACTGGAAAAAGACTGTGAAAAAAAGGGGGAAAAGGTAAAGACAAATGAGTTTATATGGCTAAGAGACTTTAAACTGAGTCGGGACATCTTCCCAGGGGTAACGCTTACACACAACTCAGTAGGATCTCATAGAATTCCAAAGTGGATATCACCCCAAAAGTGGGGCTCCTGAGGGCTCTGGAGACACCCAGGTCCTATTTCTGGGCAGATGCCTCCGGAGTTTGGTGCCTTGCCAGTGGCCCCTACTTTGGAGTTTGTGCCCCTGAGAATGACAGAGTTGGGCTCAAATATGTCTTCCCTGCACATGGTTCATCTGTCCCTTCTTTTCAAACCTATACTTGGTACTGGTTTTTGGGCTCTCCATGTGCCAGCTGGTCCCAGAACCTCAGTGGAGCTAAAATTCCTACTCTACAGCTCATTGGAGATGATGATGGACAACAGCCATCCCAGGGAATTGAGAGAGTCTGCAGCTTCAGGCAGGATAATCCCATCCATCTTCCCCATGGGATATAAGCTTTCTCTCAATTGGAGGTGAAGTGGACATCACCATCTCAGACTCTTCATGATGGGGGGAAGAACTATGGAAGAGAGTGGACTTACTTATATTCTACTATAGACATATTCTGATTCAAGCAATGGAAGAAATTACAACATTGATGTGGAGCCAGTGGCCACTGGAGGCTTTGGGGGCAGGGAGAGGGAAAAGCAGTTGTAATACAGTGGGTTTTTCAGGACTTGGGAATTGTCCTGAGTGACATTGCAATGATAGATATAGGCCATTTTATTCCATCATATAATATGCAGAACTGTGTGGGTGAGAGCGTGGTCTACAATGTGAACTATGGTACATGCTTAATAGCAAAGCCCCAGAATGTGTTTATCAGTTGCAATTAATGTGCCACACTAATGAAAGATGTGTATGTGAGAGGTTGTGGGAAGTGTGGGAGGTGGGGCGTAATGGAATCCCGTATTTTTTTTGGTAACATTTATGTAATCTATCTTAAAAAAAAAAAAAGAATAAAAAGAGATAAACTTCAGTATTGTCAAACATTCTTGTGTATTTAAACCAGGCCTAAATACACTGCATGTTGCCTCTCGATTTGAGTTATTGACTAGGTCAGTCAATGACCCCTGAAACAATGAAAGTGTCTACTACATCTTTGGTTATGCTCCTAAAGTGGGTGGAGAGCATGATACAGGTCAAACTCCTGCATCATATTGGCTCAATATGGCCAAATGTACAATTGACATTGTCTGGAGAGTAGCACTGTTTCATAGCACCAAAGCTCTTATACACCAGGGTGATGATATACTGGAGCCTGCCTTCCCAGTTTTTCACTAGGGTCAACAGTGCTGCACCATGCTGGCTCTGTGAGGGCCATATCAATGAAGCAATGATTACCAGAGTGATCTATGTAGGACTTACACACAATTGGTATTATGGCCTGCTCCCATGGAGAGATAACGTGTATGGTGTTGCAAACCTGGAGCGTAAATCTATTTAACTGCAGCTGAAAGAGAAACTTATGCTTTGGTTGGTGCATTAATAAGTATCAATTATTGTACCTATATCTCTCCTAGTCTAGACATATGCCTGATGATTATGTTATATATTTTCTATTCTAGATAATATGCAGAAGGATATTGAACATGTTAAAAGTCCTGGTAAGCTTCATTTTCTAAGTAGTTAAGGAACACTTTTAAACCAAATCTCCCTCCTAGCCCTTATTCCAGAACCTGACTCACTCATACCCTAGGGAGGAAAGGCAGACGCAATTGCCATCCTACCTTGGCTAAGCATTTTCCTACAGAAGGGAAACGACAAACAAGGTGGCTAGGATCCATTTCAGCTTAGCCCCTTCAAGATGGTCTATGGCCAATATTTCCTCACCTAGGACCTGGAAACCAGGTTCTGATCAAAGCCTGGCAGGATTACAGACCTTACTCTCAATTAGATCCAAATGGAAGGAACCTTACTCTGAGATTCTGATCACTCTTGCAGCAGTTAAAGTTAAAGGAATTTCCAGCTGGGTGCACTTATCCTGAGTGAAGCCTGCTGCCCAAGGAAGTGCCATCTCACCAGAAGCACCTAATGGGATCTACAAGTGCCAGTCATTAGACAGACTGAAATAACTCTTCAAGAAAAAAAGCTAAGTAGTGTCTGTGTCAAAGCCAGCTGTTCCCTCTAACTCTAGCCCAAACACCTATTGCAAGGAGGAAGGCAAGCCAGATATCCCTTAAGAAATCTTATCAGTTTTCATTTCCACTAGTTTCTCCCTATACAATGACTAAAAGGGAATGTCTCTTCTCATACCCCTCTTAGTGGTCTTAGGCATCACCACCACCATGGAAAACTGGGATTGTCAATTTATACAAAACTTCTTTATATTACAATCTCTAGAGCTACCAACAGCATGGAAGAAAGTGCCCATACCTTAGAACCTCTAAGACAGCAAATGGAATTTCTTGCTTCTTTGGTGCTGCAAAATCTCAGGAGAAATAACATGCTAATGCCAGCACAAGGAGAGTCATGTCTGTAACTTAAAGAGGAATGCTGTCTCTATGTAAATCACTCTGAATTAGTTGTAAATAGCATTCAAAATCTGCAAAACAAAGCCCACCAACTTTGGGAAGATGTGGCCTTTGCAGACACAAGACCTTTTCTCCTCTTGTGGCCCAGTATCCTTTCATAGGGTTCCTATATCTTCAAAATAATAATTAAATTTATTTCTTCCAGAATCACTGCCTTGTTAACCATAACAATATTTTATAGAGCTCCACTCATGGTGTCAGATTTGTCTTCACCCAACTGTGATGGAAGAGTAAGAAGGTTTCATACCTTGTCAGGTAGGGCCTACTGCCCCTAACCAACAGGAAGTAATTATAGAATAATGACCATCATCTGTCACCATCCATTAAGAATAAGGGTGTAAATCATCTGAGTGGAGAGTTGGGACAGGCTAGTTGAGAGAATGAAAAGATAAATCTGGGACCTGGCAGAAAACCACAGCCATGAAACACATGGCCATGGAATCCATCTGGAAATCTCCCTGGGAGAACCTCATGGGAATTCCCCATTTGGAACAAGTTCATCCAGAATGAAGGAAAAGCCATGGATATTACAAAGGGGCCTTGTCATTGCAACCCCCAGGGGAACTGACTGGTAGCGTAATCAATCAAAATAGCAAACAACTGGAACCCTTCCCTTGAACATTAGTAAGCAGGGGGTAATAATTAATGGTTTAAAAAGCAACCACAGTAGTTAAAAAGTCCTTTTTTTCCCTCTGCCTGGACCAGCATGCAAGTGTACCTGGGGACCTGAAATCAGTTATTTTATCCAGTTTGTATTGTCTTCTCTCATTTCCTTAATGAACTACTGGTCTAAATAAACTGGTATGCTCTTAAATTAAATGATGAAATGACTGAAAAACTTGAATACTTTCAAATCCTCATTATTCAACTAGGATAGACAAAGTAAAGCCATAAATACAAAAACTCCACAATAATCAAGCCAGGAGACTTTTGAAAACCAAAAAGAATAGGAGACAACCAGAAAGATGGTGGCAGAGTAAGAGGCTCATAGAATCAGCTCGTGCTATGGGGAAGTTAGAAATCACCAAGAGCTACCTAAAGCACCTGCAACTTTCTTGAAAGAATGGAAGGAGACTGCAAATCTGCAGAGAAGATTCAAAAGTAGAGGACAACACATTGCAGAGGCTTGTGCCCATCCTCAACTAGTGCCAGAAGTTGCCTTGGGAGCTATTCCATGTCTGGAATTGGAAATTCCATTTCCTAAAAATTGAGGAGGAAGAGACAGTTGGGCACCAATTTCACCCACTGATTAATAAATTCACTTGGTTGAATATAGTCCTAAGAAAAACTAAAGTTTGAACCTCTCCACATCAGAAAGAGGGCAGTTGATGCCATTTTAACTCTGTCCCTGGTATGAGGGGAAGCAGGCCAGGCTGAAAACCACTGTGCTGGTACAGACTTGCTTATTTCCATCCAGATTGGACTGCAGCCCTAGCTATGCTTCAGCCCAAACTCTAGCAGGGAGAAATCTGGTGAGAATTGCAGGAGCCTCTCCAGGTAATTGCAGGTACTTTCAGCTGGCACAGACTGAACACTGGGAACTCTACTGGGGCAACTGCAGTCATTTTGGACCCACACAGCATTGATTGCTGTCCACACCTGCAGCTCCATCCTTGCCCCAGGCAGGGGAGGAAGGGCATGTCTTCATCCATCTCTCTGGGCAACTATAGTCTAGGACTGCACAACTTGGATTATTACACATAATTGTGGCTTTGTCCCTACCTTGGCAAGGAGAGAGGTGGGAGAAGCTTCATCATTCCCTGGGGAAATGCGGACAGCTTCAGCCTCCACAGCTTACATCATCAAATACATTCTCACCTTCTACTACACAACCAGCAAGGGAGAAATGGCAAGAAAGTCCTAAAGAGAGAAACTGCAATCAGAATAAATATATCTAATAAGCCAGATGCTAAGACACCAACAAAAAAACAACAAATCATGTCAAGAAACAGGAAGATATGGGCCACTTAAAGTTACAAGATAAGCCTTCAGATGACATAAAGATAGTTGTTCAAACAAGTCTCCTAATGAATTCAATGAGCTGACTAAAGAGGTTAAGTATATTAAGAAGACATTGGATGAGCACAAAGAAAAATTTTGAAAGCATACATAGAAAAATATCAGATCTTATGGGAATTAAAGGCACAATAAATATAACTGAAAATACACTAGAGGGAAACAGATGTGGCTCAAGCAGTTGGGCCCCTTCCTACCTTATAAGAGATCCTGGGTTCAGTTCCTGATGCTTTCTAAAAAAAGACAAGGAAGACAGTAAGCTGGCTTGTTGAGCTAACACAGCAAGATGACGCAACCAGAAGACACCATGAGAAAACACAATAAGAGACACAATAAAGAGGGAAGGCATGTGACTTAAATGATTAGGCATCTCCACCCAACATGGGAGGTCCCAAGTTCAGTATGTGGTGTCTCCTAAAACAAACAAACAAACAAAAAGAAGATGATGAGCAGAAACTGAGAGCAGGCAGTGATCAAAAACGATGAAGGAGGGAGAAATAAATTTAAAAATGTAAAAAATACACTGGAGTCATGTAACAGCTGATATGAATAGGCAGAAGAAAGGATTGGTGTGCTTGAAGACAGGGCCTCTGAAATAGAGCATACAAAAGAACACATGAAGAAAAGAATGGAAATAATTTAACAGGATCTCAGGGAAATAAATGACAGCAAGAGATGTGCAAAGATATGTGTCATAGGTGACCCAGAAGAAGAAGAGAAGGGAAAAGTGGCAGAAGGAATATCTGAAGAAATAATGGTAGAAAATTTATCAGCAATAATGAAAGATATAGATATTCATGTTCAAGAAGCACAACATACCCCCATCTGAATAAATCTGAATAGACCAACTCTGAGACACATACTAAACAGAATGTCAAATGCCAAAGACAAAGAGAATTCTGATAGCAGCAAGAGAGAAGCAATGTATAACATATATGGGATACCTAATAGGATTCAGTGTCAATTTCTCATCAGAAACCAAGGAGGCAATAAAGCAGTGGTATGATAAATTAAAGATACTGCAAGAGAAAAACTTGCAGCCAAGAATCTTATATCCAGCAAGTTTTCCTGTCAAAAATGAGGGTGAGTTTAGGATATTCACAGAAAAACAAAAAACTGACAGGTTTATAACAAAAAGATCAGAACTGCAGAAAATACTAAAGGGCGTGCTACCATCTGAAAAAGAATGACAGGAGAGAGAGGCTTGGAAGAGGGTGTAGAAATGAAAATTATATCAGCAAAAGTAAGTAAAAGTCAGAGAAGAGTGGTGTAAATACAATATGGCAGAAAAAACCCAAAGTTCAAAATGGGTGAATTAAGAACTGCATTTACAGTAATAACATTGAATGTTGATGGATTAAACTCCCCAATCAAAAGACATGGACTGGCAGCATGGATAAGAAAATATGAGTAGTCTATATGCTGTCTGCAAGAGACTCACCTTAGACCCAAGGATACCAATAGTGTGAAAGTGAAAGGTTAGAAACAGATAATCCCCATATGCTAAAAAAAAAAAAAAAAAGCTGGAGAGCATATACTTATATCAATAAAGTAGACTTTAAAAGACACCAGTAATCCACAACCTGAGGAGGAAGTCGGGGGGAAAAATCCATTTACAATAGCAAATAAAAGAATCAAATATTTAAGAAAAAACTTAACAAAGGATGTAAAGAACTTGTATTCAGAAAACTACAATATATTGTTAAAAGAAATTTAAAAGACCTAAATAATTGAAAGAACATTCCATGCTCAGGGGTTGGAAGACTAAATATCATTCAGATGTCAATTCAACCCAAATTGATATACAGATTCAATGCAATCTCGATAAAAATTCTACCAGCATATTTAAAATAAATGGAAAAGAAAATTTTTAAATTTATTGGAAGGGCAAGGGTCCAGAATAGCCAGAAACATTTTTAAAAACTTAAAGTAACCTTTTTCTCTATTGAGTTGGGTGGTACAAGTTTGACAGGTGGGTAGATTGGGGAGGGTGGGTTGGCAGGTCCAGGGACCTGGGAGGAGGGTTGGGAGAGGGACAAGGTGAACACTGGGGATTGGTGGTATGTAGTTGAAAGTACAAAGTTGAGAATGCTCTTATGGCAATACGGCAAGGAAGGGTTACTGGTTTAGAGTGTTGGATGGGGGACCATGCAGGACAGTGCACACCTGGACCAGGCTTCTAGGGAGTGAGAGACATCGTTTTGTCCTATGTGTTGTATTGGTGGGTGGAGACCCAATTGATGAGCAGGGCGAGGGAGGAGTTGGACCAGTATATTCACAGAGGGGCGGAAGTCTCTCTAGAACATGGGCAGTTCCTAACTGGGGAGGACAAACCAGTGTGTAAAGACCTCAGTGTTGTTGCAAGTAACTATGAATCTTGTCATCCAAGGAGTGAGGCCAGGGGGTCACTGTGGGCCCTGAGGGGAGGGGAGAGAGAAATACAATAGACCCAACAGGGAGTATTTAGTGTGCAATGGAAGTGTTCTGCATAATCTTCCAATGATGGACACAGGCCATGTCAAATATCATCCAAATTTATAAAACTGTGAGGTCTAAAGTGTAGACCATGGTTTAAACCATTGACCATGGTTATTAGCAATGTTTCATTATCTGTATATCATTTGTTTCAAAGGTACCATCCTCATGCAAAAGAATATTAATATGGGAGGGGGAAAGCGGGTAGAGTGTTGGGTATATGGGAGTCCCCTGTATTCTGTATGTGACTTTGCTGTAACCTAAAACTTCTTTGAAAACAAAATTTAAAAAAAGTAAGACACTGGGGAATGGATGGAAGAAAATGTCACTGTACACTCAGGACACCAGATATTGAAGTGATGAAAGGCAAAATGTATTAAAAAAATATTTAAATATTCTTCATCATTTTTTAATATCCCAAACATTTAATTTTTATTTTTTATTTTTTAAAAATTTTTAAAAGATACTTAGATTACATAAAGGTTACACAAAAATATAGGGATTTCCATGTGCCCCACGCCCCACACCTCCCACACCCTCCCACATGAACATCCTTCATTAGTGTAGCACATTCATTGTAATTGATAAATGCCATAGTTCACATTGTAGTCTACACTCTCTCACACAGTTCTGCATGTTATTTGATGATATGAAATGGTCTATATCTGTCTTTTCAACATCAATCAGGATGATTCCCAAGTCCCAAGAAAGCCCACGTATTACAATTTTTTCCCTCTCCCTGGCCCCAGGGACTCCAAAGGCCACTGGATCCACATCAATGTTGTAATTTCTTCCATTGCTAGAATCACAATATGTCTATAGTAGAATACCAATAAGTCCATTCTAGTCCATAGCTCTTGCCCCAATCCCGAGGATTCTGGGATGGTGACATCCACTCCACCTCCAATTGAGAAGGGGCTTATATCCCATGGGGAAGATGGAAAGTCTGCAGTTGCAGACTCTCTCCATTCCCTGGGACAGCCATTGTCCATCATCATCTCCCCACAAGTTGTCCTGGGTGAGTTCAAGCAAGACAAAGTTGGTTATAAAATAGTTCCAAACCATGTATCTATTAGATAAGTGCTTAATATCCAGAATATATGAAAATGCCTACAGTGTGACAACACAAAGACAAACAACATAAATGCAAAATGGGCAAAAATAATGAGCAAAAAGTGAAAAAACATGAGCCAAAGTTGGAAACAACTCAAATTGTCTATCAACAAATGAAGAAATAAACAAAATATATTACCTACCTGCAGTGTAATATTATTTACCTTTAAGTATGAAGTCCTAAGAATTACTGTAACTAGGAAGAACCTTGAAAACATTGTGTTCTGTGAAATCAGCTGGACACCTAAAGTGATATATTACATGGTATCATTTATAAGATTCTGTTTGTGTTGTTGCTAAAGGTTTGGAAATGGATTGTGGTGATCAGAGCACATTATTTGAGGTTAATAAACAGCATTGAAATATATAGGTGAATGTTGTTGGAGAGGAAAACTTTAGGATGCATATATTATTATAATAAAAATTACAAGATAAAAGAGGACTCTAAAACGCAATTAACTTTATTATAGAAGATAGACTACAGGTGATAATACAAGTATAAGAATATTCTTAAATGAATTATAACAAATGTACCATACTTTTATATGGTGTTAATAATAGAGTGGTGAAAGGGAAAAATACCCAATGTCAAGTATGGATGATAGGTCATAATATGATTTTAATAATCTTTCATCAAGTAAATTAAAGGTGATTAATGATAAAAAATAGTATTTTTATTACAAAAGGGCTGTCATCAAATTTAAAAAAATATTCCACACCAATGCAAGGAGTTGGTGGTGTGATGATACATGGAAATCCTGTATTTTATTTATGGTGGTTTTGTAAAACCACACAATTTCTTTAATAACATTTTAACATATATTAAATATATAAAAAATATATATATAGCAAATCCACTGATAAAGAAAGTAGAATAGAGGTTACCATGATTTGAGTCTGGAGGGGAGGAAGGGCTGTGAATTTGTTGAATATGGTTTGTGGTTAAAAAATTAATGAAAGTAAAAGAAAGAGCACCTCAAACAATCAAAAAATAAAAATACATAAATTCAGATGTCACATATCTATGGAGAAGGGGAGGTTTTTGAACAAGAAGAAATATACAAAAGTATAAGGCTTGTTAATATTAATCCTTTTTATGTGGTTTGATGGATCTTCAGGTGTTCTATTTTTATATATGTGGAGATCATATTTATATGAATAACATTTTTTCTAAAAGATAAATCATGAAATATATTGAACATTTGCACTTTAAACTGCCTCATAAATCTAGGACATTGACTTATCTATAATTTGTATTGGATGAAATAAAATGTAAAATAGAAAAGTTAAAAAAAGCTTAAATTATCTAAATAAGTCATTTAATACACAAAAATTTAGAAAACATAATTTGCATAAATAATAAGAGGTATATACAGAAAGAGTATCCAGCTCTCTTTTTACATTATCTGTTTTGTGTATTGTCCATTTTTTCATTATAACTCTTAGCATATTAATCATAGCTATTTTAAACTACTGCTCTTATTTTTTAAGTATCTGCCATATTGATTCTTTTTTAAAAAAAAAAACTTTATTTCAAATTCAAAAACTAAAACAGACCAAAGACAGCTTAACAAATTATGGAAGCACCACTTCAAAAAATTCTATCCAGGCACATTTATGTAAAACCCTACTGAATTATAACTCTAGTATTCAGAATAATACACAGAGGAGTACAAATTTGTTAAATGACATGATTAAAGTCTCCTTGTTAATGAAGAAAATGAATAAGAAAAAAGTCATTAATCAGATACATAGGTCATAAAACTAAGCACTAAATTCTTTTTTTACCTTTAAAATTGATAAAGTATCTTCATTATTTTTGCTTCAAAAATAATACAATATTATTGTTAACTATATCATATAAGTTACATTAGTTGTAAACTTCCCATGTATCACCATATTCTTAACACTTTGTGAAAGAACATTTTTATATCTATATTAACCACAATCTTCATTCACCACTGAAATCATTGTATTATACATTCCCTAGATTAATCTCTACCTTCTTATCAATTGGCATTTAAATCCACAGACATCCTCTTTCAGCCACAATAACATTTATAAATTAGCAATGTTAGTTAAACTCAGTATAATGTGTTACCATCAACTCTATTCATTTCCACACTCTTATAATAAACCTTATTAAATATTTTATATACATTATCAGCTCATGTTTTCATCCCACATTCTGTCTCACAATAACCTATATTCAAGAGTTTACCTGTTTACTAATCATATTTTGTTCCTATTAGTGAGACCTTAGAAAATCTATCCTTTCTTGTCTGCTTTATTTCCATCTACAGTATGTCCTATGCATTCCATGTTGTCATATGCATCCCAAATTTATTTCTTCTTACAACTTAATAGTTCTCCATCGTATCTATATGCCACATTTTATTTATCCATACATTGGTTTATGGACACTTGGGCTGGTTCCTTATTTAGCAATTGTGAATAATGCTGCTGTGACTATTAGTGTGCAAATAGTTCATATCCTTGCTTTTATTTATGAATATATATATTCATAAATAACAATAACATATGTATTCATATATATATTCATATATATTTATGAATATATATATTCATAAATAACAGGATTGCTGTGTATATGACAATTCTATATTCAGCTTCTTGAGATACACAAACTGGCTTTCACAGAAGGGGCACCATTCTACATTTCCATGAACAGTGAAGTAGTGTCCTGATTGTGCCACATCATCTCTAGAACTTGTAGTTTGCTGCTTTTAAAAAAAACGTAATGTCCATTCTATAAGGTATGAAATGGTATCTCATTGCAGTTTTGATCAGCATTTTTTAAATTAGTAATAACATTGAACATTTTATCCAATGCTTTTTGGCCATTTGTATTTCCTCTTGGAAAAATGCCTTTTTGAGTCTT
This sequence comes from Cabassous unicinctus, assembly GCA_029593785.1. NCBI lineage: Eukaryota > Metazoa > Chordata > Mammalia > Cingulata > Chlamyphoridae > Cabassous > Cabassous unicinctus. Next base: position 15,653 of record JAQZBX010064071.1, read on the forward strand.
TGCCTTTTTTTAAATTGAGTTGCTTGTCTTCTTGTCATTAAGTTGTATGGTCTGTTTATGTAAGGTCGTAATCAAACCCTTGTTGAATTATGTGGATTCTAAAGATTTTTTTTTCCCATTGTGTAGGCTGCCTTTTCACCTTCTTAAAAATCATTTAAAACATAAAAGTGTTTATATATGAGGCAGTCCCATTTATCTATTTTTTTTTCATTTGCTGCTCATGCTTTTGGTGTAAGATCTAAATAATCACCACATACCACAAGACATTGAAGATGTTTCCCCACATATACTTCTAGGAGTTTTAGAGTTTTAATTTTTATCTTTAGGTCCTTGATGCCTTTTGTGTGAATTTTTATATATCTTTTGTGTTAATTTTGAGATAAGGATCTTCTTTCTTTCTTTTAGATATGGATATCCAGTTTTCCCAGCACCATTTGTTGAATAGGACGTTCTGACCCAGCTGGTGGGTTTGATAGCCTTGTCAAAAATTACTTGACCACAGATGTCAGGGTCTATTTCGAAACATTCAATTCTATTGCACTGGTAAATTTGTCTATCTTTATGTCAGTATCATGTTGTTTTTACCATTGCAGCTAAATAATATGCTTTAATGACAGGAAGAATGAGTCCTAAAAATTTGTTCTTTTTTCTTAAAGATATTTTTTGCTTATTCTGAAGCTTATCATTTTAAGCAAACTTGATAATTTAGTTTTCCAATTCTACAATGAAGGCTGTTGGAAATTTTATTTTGATTGCATTAAATCTCTAGATCATTTTGGATAAAATTGACATTTTAATGATATTTATTCTTCCAACACATGAACATGGAATACCTTATATTTATTTACGTCAACTTTGGTGTCTTTGAGCAATGTTTTATGGTTTCTGAATACAGGTCCTTTATGTCCTTGAT
>JAQZBX010064072.1:0-16577 GCA_029593785.1 Cabassous unicinctus
ACAAATTGATTAAATCTTAAAATGAAGCCTCTAAAGACTTCAGTTTCTCTATACATTTTATTACTTTTTGTGTAAAATACTAAATATCATATGGAAAATATTTCAAGTTGCTTTATTCAAATTTTGGTAATTTCCTCATTTATTTTCCTAAATATTGTGGAATTTATTTTGCTTTCTTGAAAAACCACAATAACTATAGGAAAGATTAAATGACAGAATATAATTTTTGTAAAAATTCTCTGCTTTCCCCTAATATCCTTTCTCCCATTTTATTTTTCTCCACTCTCCAGAGTAGTAAATGTTAAATTTTTTCATATGCCAGAAATTTTATACAAATGACCATACTATTGGCTTATGTTTATATGTGCAGATTTTGCCTCATTTTAAACTATTGCATAGTATTATTATGTAAATATATAGTCATATATTTTACCAGGCTAACATTAATGGGGTAAAAACTTTTTCCTCCTGTTTACAAACAGTGCTGCAATGTGCATCCTTATTCAGATTTCCTGGTCAAAACTACCTTTTAACAACTGTTATCCTTCTTCATTAGCTCAGACTCCTAACAGTTTGAGAGTTCCTGGTTTCTACACCTTTGCCAAGTGGTATCAATTTTTAAAATTATTGCCGCAGTCTAGTCCCAAACTGGTGAAAATAATGTCTTACTGTTTATTTCTTTTATTGTGGGCTTAAAATAGTTTCATATTGTGTTGATCATTTGTGGATTTTTTCTGTGGACAGTCTGTTTAGTTCTTTTGTCCATTTTTTTTTTTTGGGGGGGGGGCGGCGTATCTTTTCAAATTTATTTCCAAACATTGTTTATTAGAGATTCTAAGCCACTTGGTGTGAGGGCATAGGGATTAAGTTGTAAATAGGTTATTCAAATCATTTGTCTTTGTCTATGGAATTACATATTTTTTTAAAAGGTATTTAATTTTCATGTAGTCAAATATCACTTTTTCTCCATGGCTTCTAGGTTGGCAAATGCATACAAATTATCAAGTAGATGTTGAAATGCATCTTATTCTTATCTCTAACTGGGGTTGCCAAGCAATAATAATAGATTTATGAAAATGTGTCTATTTGGAAACCTCTTTAGAAGACAACATCTTTATCAATAAGAAAGGGGAATTTCCCATTGACTTACCCTTGGTATACTAATTCAGAAAATATTGAATTTAATTCTGCTTAAATATATCTTGGGATAATAGCATCTGTTTAAGTGTAACTTTGATGTTACATGTCCTTATCTTTCATGGTATTAGAATAAAAACTTTTTTTTAACAAATATATAATAAAAATGTATAGGAACTGGTTAGTATACACTATTTCAGAACTTAACTGTGGCAGTATTACTCAATGAATTTCTTTATTGAATTTTATTACTCTCCCAATTGTGTGTTTGAGTAAATGCAGAATCATATCTAATAGTTATCCCCTTTACTAGCACTCCTCTGTCTCAGCTAATAAATACTTTTTTATTCCTTTGAAAACTCAGCTCTCTTGTTCACTTTCCTTTCTGCTTAGGTGCCTTTGCTTTGTTTTTCTCAATAAGTGTGCTTGCTTATTTCTGTCATAACACTAAGCACATGGTAATTGTCTCTTTAGTACATTTCTGTGAATTCCACTGATGGATGAGCCTCAATGGGTCTCTAGGTATAGGAGAGAATCTGTTGTGTAATAGGCACAAAAACAAAGAAAACCACTCATTATTTACCATTGTAATACAATCACCATTTTTTGACACTGACTTCTTTTTTAGATGGGCGCTTTGGTTTTTTAAAAATGATAAAAGCAAAACTTGGCAAGCAAACCTTCGACTGATCTCTAAGTTTGATACTGTTGAAGACTTTTGGGCGTAAGTAACTATTTATTTTAGGATATTTTATTAGTCATGTAGTTTTTTACTTTTGATGGTATAATTTCTGTGAGTTAATACCTGTGAGGCTATATCAGTCATTAATCATCTTACCTTGTAAGTTGCATTCACAAAATGAAGGGTGACGGTGAATAATAAACAAATCTTCATCTATAGAACAACGTTTTTTGTTTGTCCATCTTCTCACAACTGTTTGAATTGATGATTATTCTTTATCAGTTTTAGAAACTTTCAATCTTGTCATCCTTTAGCCCTAAATAGTATCTATTCTTTGTCCCTAAGATAACCTTTGTTTGGGAATCCTTTATATACCCCCTAGAACTTTTGGCTACCGGTTGGAACTTGCCTCCTTTCTTGGTTGCCTGGATACATTTGCCCCATACATGGATATTCTGGAGTGTTATTAGTTCCCCATTTCTGAAGTCTCTTACCAGTGAAACATCTGGGATTTCCTATGCCAGGGATTCTGAGATACTGATGGCTGAAATGCTCAACATTCAGGGCTTGTCAAGAGAATGACAGTATCTGTGATCAGAGTTTATTAATTTCTTTATACTTTGTGACCAACTTCAGGAAGGAGAGTTGATTTTTGAAATATCAAAAGTATCTGAAGATTTAGCAAAGAAGTTAAGCTTTGTTATCATAAACTTTTGCATGACTTAAAATTTAAAATTGTAAAGTCTTTCAAGAGGTTTTGGAATATTGATTCCTTAGAAACAAAAATTTAGTGTGTCTTATTTACTTGGAGAATGTATAGGAGAAAGTATCTGAGAATATGAAAGAGAAAATTTGTTACAAATATGTTTAAAACAAACTTAAAATTACTGAGAAATTACCTAAATATTCTAATTTGTACAGTTAGAATATTTCAGGATCATACACGTGCTGAATCAGTAATGCTCTAATGTTTTAATGTATCCCCCTAAGTGTTGTGTTCTACCACCACAAAAGAAATAAACACTGTAGTCAGAAAATTCAGATACAGGGGTAGAAATCATTATCTTCTCTCTATCTCCAGTGTTTATTTTATTTGAATAACTGAATAAAACAAAGCATGGAATAATTGGAGACAACTCTAAATTGTGAACTTACCGCTTTGAGAGTGGTTACATTTTATTAAAAGCAATCACTTTTTTTTTTTTTTTTAATTACAGAACTGCATTTAAGTTCCACTGATTTTATAGGCCTAGTTGTCTAGGGTTATTCTGTTTTGCCTTCATCAAAACATCAAGGTTTTTTAAAAGTATTTGTTTATTCAAGAATTCTCTAAAACAAAATCTTTCAACCTGGAGCTCTGTACCATTTTTTCCCCTGAATCAAATTTGCATTTATCTAGTTTGCTTCACTTTCACCAGTTCATAGAATTATATTTCTGACTGGGGCTCTTAATTAGAATGTAACACCACTCTGTAGTTATTGTGTAATCATTGTCTTTGTGTAGTCATTCTCATAGACTTAACATTAAGAGACCTACGAACACTATGAAGGTGAAAGGCACAGTGAAAAGAAAGTCTTTTCTACCTTTTATGCCTTTGAAGGTCACTCTTACAGTATCTATTCCTTTTTGTAAAAGTGGTGGTGCTAATTCTGTAATGACCAATATCCAAGCCCCTTATTGTCTGGTGGTGGCTGTCAGTAATGTAGGAGTTGACAAGAGTGACTGTTATGTAGAGTGACTCAACAAATCTTATTCAATCTTATGTTATCCCACCCAAACTGGATTTGTATATTATCCCGTAGAATGTAATCCAGGATGACAAATTTTTTCTTAAAAGTCTGTTAGAAATTTTCCTAGACTATGTTAAAATAGCACCAAGAGAACTTGACCAGGGATAGTGGAATCATCCATGGTCTCTAGACATATAATTAAGATTATGATTTCTGTCATCTAATATTTGAGACTGGCAAAACATTCTTACCCTGATGCCAACTATTTTCTTATTTTAAAGTTATTTTTGTTTTTCCTTCCTTCCTTCCTTCCTTCCTTCCTTCCTTTCCTTCCTTTCTTTCTTTTCCTTTCTTTTTCTTTCTTTTTCTTTCTTTTCTTTCTTTTCTTTCTTTTCTTTTCTTTCTTTTCTTTCTTTTCTTTCTTTTCTTTCTTTCTTTTCTTTTCTTTCTTTTTTTTCTTTTCTTTCTTTCTTTCCTCTTAATTTTACTCCTTTGTTGCCAATTTAAAAACCATTTTGTTAGAAGAAACTACAGGAGAGCAGTGATCTAGCTTCTGCCTTTGGATTAATGAATATCTAGGTCATGTTTTTCTGTTAACAAGGATAATTGGGAAATGGTTTTAAATACAGATTCCAGAGTTCTCCATATTTAAGGTCTCTGAATCTCAAGGGGTAAGGCCTACTACTATGTTTTGTTTTGTTTTTGTTCAAAAAGGTTGCCTAAATGATTATTGTGCCAACAGAGTGATAACAGTCTGTGGTGTTTAGGAAGCAACCATTGGTCTATTCTACTGTTGGATACCTCCAAGGGTAATAATGTTGACTTATTTCATTCATGCAATCCTGATGGTGAGGAAGGTCAAGTTGCTTTCTCTTGCTTTTTATATCTTTTTGTGTGTGTGAACAAACAAAAGTTCTCATTAGCCTCAATTTTTTCATCTGCCAAAGTTACCTCATACTTCTTCTAGTCTAGGTTTCATACACACACACACGCATGCAGTGAGTTTACTACTATATTAAAAATATATTTTGTATGAGTGAAATCATTAAAAATGGGTTTTTGAAAATAGTACATATTATCAGAACTTGATTCTTGAACTTGCCATTAAGATCTGTTTTGTCCCTTTCAGAAACTGACTCCATAGAAAATAAGTGAACATAAATTTTTTATCTGTGTTTATTTTTCATCATGTTCTCTAAATGTATATGTAAGCACCTAAATTCTGTATTACATATTCTATGTTTATAATTGTCCTTTTCTTTTACCTAGTCTGTACAACCATATCCAGTTGTCTAGTAATTTAATGCCTGGCTGTGACTACTCACTTTTTAAGGTATGCATAATTGGTGATTTCATATATTTATTATAGGACTGGACTATTCCGGTATTTACTGAGAAATGTTGCCACATACTAATTAATAGTACTCCAGTGCATGGACTAGTAATTAAACTGGCTTTACTAGACTTTGAAATAAATATATTTTGCCCCATTTATTGTATACATAATAGAAATTGAGAGTCTTACTCTATGAGCACATACTGTACTTGATTTCAAAGAGAACTTTGATTATCTAATCTAATCCTTGTATATATTTGAGGAGACTGAAGCCCAGAGTTTGTCAGGGATTCTTAAACTGGTGTGCCTAGGTCCATGAGAGGTACAGGAATAGGCTTTGTGAGGAGGCAGGAGAGTGGTGTATTCATTAACTCTGAAATCACACAATTTTGAACTTATTTTTTTGGATATAGAAGTATTATTCGTATCTTGTCAAAGGCATCTTTTAATCAAAATGATGTTAAGAACCTCCAAATAAAGTGAAACCCAAGGTTTGTTAGCTAATAAGTAACAAAACCAGGACTCTGCAATCCCATGCCTCTGGCATTAAGTCTTATATGCCTTTTTTTTTTTTTTTTTTTTTTTTTTTTTTTTTTTTTTTTAACTACATCAGTGGCAGTTTTATGGGAACAAAGTAAAGAGTTGACAAGGTTATTGTTTGTTCTTTCAAACGATTATCTCTCAAAAGTCAGGGTAACAACATTATCTAGTTATTGTTCTCTTCTAACTCTGTAGGATGGTATTGAGCCTATGTGGGAAGATGAAAAAAACAAACGAGGAGGACGATGGCTAATTACATTGAACAAACAGCAGAGAAGAAGTGACCTCGATCGCTTTTGGCTAGAGACAGTAAGGTTTTAAAATTATAAAGCAGTTTTAGAGACAGTTTTGTAATACTGAAACTTAAGTTACATTACATTTTATGTTGGTTACTTAATTGAAGAGGAGATAAGTATGCTCATTCTAGAAAATATATCAGCAATTTTTTGATGTTGTTCTATCGTGAATCTTGTTTATTTTGCATACTAGTACAATGAACATCCCTTTTCCCTGCAATACCACATCACAGATCATTGGCATTTGACTCTTACAACACACTCATCCCAATCATTTTATTAACTTTAAAACTGTAGAATCCCACATTTTATATGATTAATGGTTTTACAGTCCTCTTTACATCATTGTTATATATACTACTAAACTTAGATGACTGAAGCAAACAATGAGATTGTGCTTGACTGCATTCAATTTATATATTATGATATAACCTGGAATTTTGGCTTTAAAAGACATATAGTAAACATGAGGTAATGGGCATTTTCTCTAAGAAAAGATTCTAAACTACAGGCTTCTAGGAGTAGGTTTCATAGTCTATTCCTCTTTGTGTCCCTAGTACTTGGTACATTGTCTGATTTATATTTAGCAACTAAATATTAGAATGAGAGATTTTTTTAAAGATGAGATTTAATTTTGTTTTTGGGGTAGACTGACAATAAATACTATTTTGGAATTTACATTAAAAAGTAAGGATAAACAATTATATACATAAATAGAATCTAGACATTTAAACAGTCAACTCAATTTAAAAACTAAAGGGGGGAAAACTCCATGGAAATGTACAATACAAACAGTGACCCATAAGTTAGACTATGGACTATAGTTAATGGTATAATTTATAAAAATGTGCTTTCATCAATTGTAGCAAATATACCAAACTAATGCAATGTGTTAACAGTAGGGTGGTATATGGGAAATCCTGTATTTTATGCATGATTGCTCTGTAAACCCACAACTTGTTTAATAATAATAACTAAAAATTCCCATGATGTATATATCACTGGTTCTTTTTTGTTGCTGAATGGTATTCCATAGTATGGCTGTGTTAAAGTTTATCCATATGTCGGTTGCTGGTCATTTTGGTTATTTTTTATTTTTGGCTGTTGTGAATAAAGCTACTAGGAACGTTCAAATTAAACAAACAAAAAAACCAAAAAAAAAACTGATGGAGGAAATAGAATAACCAAACGGCATAAGTTCAAATATAACAAAATCATTAAGGACTAATGAAGGATAATATGCCGTTGTAAGAAAAAAAATCTTGTTTTTAATTTTGTATATGAAAGACATTTGCAGACTACCAAGATACTCTTTAATCTAATGAATGTAATTTGGGATTGGTTTTGTCTTTTCAAAAGCTGCTGTGCCTTATTGGAGAATCTTTTGATGACTACAGTGATGATGTATGTGGAGCCGTTGTTAATGTTAGAACTAAAGGTGATAAAATAGCAATATGGACTACTGAATGTGAAAACAGAGAAGCTGTTACACATATAGGGTAAGTTTTGCTGTTTACTTCCTTCTTCCCACCTATTATCACTCTCTTTATTCCAAAACAGATTCATTACAGATTTTAATTTTTGAAATGCAACTTCTGGGTAGATTAAGAATATTTGCAGCATCTTGCTAGGATACCATGCCAAAGAAACAATATCTGGGCTCACAGGAATCTCATCTGTGTTGGAGAAATAGAAAAACAACAAGCAAAACTATAGCCACATTCCTGACTTTTTTATTTTTAAATAAAGTTTTTTCATTCCTGTTTTTAAATTGCGATTGTTCTCGACTCCTTATCGATATTCATTTGTTTTCAGGATTTTTTTCTTTTTCTGGAACTAATGTACTATTCTCTTAATTGCCTGCTGGGCTAGCATCTGATTGCCAGTCAGAAATGTCACACTGCCCAAGATGGCCAGATACTTCACAGTTTGGAACATGTTGAGTTGAGTCCAGTAGACATACAGGAGCCCCAGCATGGCAGCATGTTCCAGGTGAAAAATAATTGTGCTAGGAGCAAAAGTGAAGTTGGAGACATTGGCACCAATCTGGATCCACTAAGCAAGGGGCCAGGACCAAGGGTGAGAGGATCAGAGCAGTGAATATGTTCGACACTGTTGTTCGGATCCTCTTCTTAGGCTAATGAAACAGGTGCTGAATTTCCTGTATAGGGGTGAAAAGGTTCTCGGATAGGACAGTGGTTGGTGTATCTTCTTCTGGGAACTTGATGACCACATCGGCCACATTCCAAAGGATTAGGTTCTTGAAAGTGTCATCTCCGATGATCAAGCTGAGGGTGTAGATGCTGGAGTCAGAGTCAAGTTTGGTCTTTCTTTCAGAGGTATCCAGTTCAAACTTGTACACATGCTTGCTGTCCCCCTTTGCAGCAAATGCCACTTCTTGGCCAGTCATCTGGTTATGGAGTTGGACAAATGTCTGGTGAGGGGTGAGTTTTCAACACCAATGTTTACGTCTACCAGCTGGAAGAATAAGCTGAAGTTCCGGTGGCTGTCTGCGATGGATGTGCCCTTCGTTTTGGCTGGATAGGTCACCTGGGTATTTTTGGGTGCAATGCTCTGATCCTTATCCATAGTGGAGAGATTGATGTTTGTGATAACAACTTCTGTGGAGATTTTGACTCCAAACTCTATAGTATTTGCAATACAATGGTTGTCACCTTCAACTTAGAGAAATCATAATTAACTACTGAAAGTTTTGAAATTAATAATGTTAAGACATCTTCTGGAGGACAGTGACTCTTGAAGGAACAGATTCAGCATGTTAACTGTGGCCTGAGTTAGAAACCGGAACAAATCATTGGTGACTTGCAACCTCAGGACATTCTGTTCATGACTATCGGAAGAAGAGCCCTTGGGCACAAGCACAGCTGGCACCTGGCAGTGACTCTGGGAGAGAACATCAGCAACAGAGGCTACACTGGGAGTGACTCAAAGTTATTCCTGAAGGTTGCATACATTAGCTGGATGACTTGATCCTCCTTAATGGATGGTTTAGTCCGCACATGCTCCATGAGCTTGTAGATGGCAGCTACAAATAACGCTGTTCCAGTCCTCCTTCAAACTGGACAATCACACCCCTCGGTTCATCTAGGCTAACAAGGTTCTCAGTCTCCACGATGCTCCTCAGCCTCCTGGGACAGGTAGGGTGCCATCTACAGAATCTGGACCATGGTTAACAGTCTGTTCCTTGCTGATATGAACAGTAAGGGCCCTGAGTGCTTCTTGGGATACCAAGGGAAGGCCAAAGCCTAGATCTGCTAGGTAGATCTGATTAATGGATGAGTCTTCACTGACAGCTACCAGGCCTTCTGAGAGGGCCTGACTGGACTGGGTGGTATAGTAAAGGGAATCTACATTGTTGGGATTGAGGTTAGATTTAATAAAAGTGTATGCTTTCTTTATATCTGGCACCTGGGCACCAAGACTGCTGAGTTCCATGGTGGCGTATAAAGCAGGTTCCAGATTTGTGAATGGTGGTCCAACAAGGCTTTCAGTCTTTCTTCGTCATGCTTGGTAATGTAGTGAGTGGGTGTCAGGGCCAAAACAGGAAGACAGTGCTTGAACCTTGAACCCGATGTCACTTTTCCTCTGGGCAGGTCTGTTTACTTACTTTTGACAATAGTAAGATAACTAAAAGCAGAAATAATTTTGAACTACTTTATTGGTGCTTAATGTTTTGTTTGTATTTGTATCTTTTACATTTCTGTAAAATTGCCCTTTTTACATCAATGGAGTATATAATCATGAAGCATTTTATTCATTTCCAGAGTGAGACTATAATTCATTTTTCCTACTTTGAAATGGTAGCGCTAATGTGCAGTATGCATTATAATTCAGTGAGTATTGACAAAAATGGTGTGTGTGTATGTACATGTACTTAGAATTTTTATTGAAATTTAAATGACGTACCTTGGTTTTGTCTATATTTAAAAACTGCGATAATACTTAGGCAATTCTGTTTTTCTCCAACATAGGTAGAATTTTTTAATTTATTTTTTAATTTTTATTTTATTTTTTTTGGAGGTGCTGGAGCCAGGGATTAAACCTGGGACCTCGTATGCGGGAAGCCGGTGCTCAACCACTGAGTCACATCGGCTTCCCTGAGTTGATTTTTTTTGTTTGTTGTTTGTTGTTGTTTTTTCAGGAGGCACCGGGAACTGAACCCAGGACCTCCCATGTGGGAGGCGGGCACTCAACTGCTAGAGCCACATCCGCTTCCCAACATATAGACTTTTATACTTTTTATTTTGAATTTTGTTCTTTGCAAAAATGGCCTGTCACCTGTTTTCTGTTGCTTTTTTTCCAACATCAGTGTTAACTAGGATTTTCTTGTCACTACATTTTAATTAGTAAATTTTGACTTAAATTTTGTGATAGTATTAACAAGGTTTGTTTTGTTCTTTGCATGTGATTTTTCTCCTATGAACATAATTCCTTTCTGAGTCTAAAGGTATGAGCATTTCCCGGGTTTCCTTTTACAAGAGGTTTCTGTAAGAAAAGGGAATTTATTGTAGATTTATCATTTGTATTCCTAATATTTCAGCATTAAAACATGTTAATTGTGGGAGTTTCACAATTCTTTTAACACAGAAGTTAAAGAACTGAGTTCATTATTAATTAATTATAAATTAACTATGACTTTCTTTCCTCTAAAAGTTTTGTATTTGTGTCAATCATATGTTTTTAAATTTTCTGTATAAAACATTTTGACTTAAGTTTTTTCAGGAAAAAAAAATTTTTTTTTTTTTAATACCTTCCCCAGTTTGCATGGCTCAGAGCACTTATCTGGAATTTTTAATGGTTAAACTATAATTGAAAAGAATGTATTGTATCATAATCCCAGAATTGTAAATCTGACAATAGTTATAACTTTAGATATCATAAAATTATTTTTAGACACATGACTAGGCAGAGGGTAGTAAAATCTTTTGGAGGGTGGAGACCATGAGTGAAAAAACAATCCTAGTTCATGTTGGAGAATTTAGCACCATGAAAATATATTTCCCTTTATTTTTTATTTTATTACTTATTTCTTAAATTTTGCCCGTTTTTCTTAGAATAAAGATACAAATTCCTACACTGTGACCTATGAGACTGTTTGTGATCTATCCCCAAGATACCTTGGGGTAGCTTTATTTTTCATACTCACTTTCTTTATGTGTAGACACAGCTTTTTGTTCCTTAGTCATTGGATAAGCTTTGTTCTCTTATTAACTTTCTACCACATGTTTTTGAAAGAGTAGCTTACCTGATATACAATATCACAGTACCTATACTTACCCTTTTTGGCATTCATCACGTTTTGTTCTTAAAATAAGTCACAACCTATTTTAAAATTAGGTTCTAGAGTTAGTTAGTAAGACAGAAGTTTTATATGTTCTAAATTATCCTGAAAATATAAATCCCACTCAAAGAGTTTAATTTTTGTGTGCAATCTTAGTAGCAGGTATGGTGAATGTAATTGTGCTGTAATATGCAATGTTTACTGTGGTGTAGTATTTTAGATTATATAATAGCAATCAAAGAATTAAAATAGATATGTGCATGTAATTGATTTTATCTAAATATGCATTTTATGTAGCTGTACCATATGTATCTTTATGTATTTGTGATTATTTGAGCATGTTTCTTTCTAGACCATGAACCCAGGGACTGTCCCTGTTTTGCTTTGTATAGTTTTATTAATAATATCACAATACCTGATACATAGTAGACTCTCAAATATTGGTCACTTGATTAACCAAGATTGTTGTGAAAATGAAGAATAAATTGTGCTAAAAACAAAAGGGTATGTGATTTCCTATTTTGGGTATTTTTTTTATATATAAGGACTAATGGCTATTTTTCTTCTTCTTCTAGGAGGGTATACAAGGAAAGGTTAGGACTTCCTCCAAAGATAGTGATTGGTTATCAGTCCCATGCAGACACAGCTACTAAGAGCGGCTCCACCACTAAAAATAGGTTTGTTGTTTAAGAAGACACCTTCTGAGTATTCTCATAGGAGACTGCGTCAAGCAATCGAGATTTGGGAGCTGAACCAAAGCCTCTTCAAAAGCAGAGTGGACTGCATTTAAATTTGATTTCCATCTAAATGTTGCTAAGATATAAGAGAAGTCTCATTCGCCTTTGTCTTGTACTTCTGTGTTCATATATTATTTTCTTTTTCTTTTTTTTTTTTTCTTTTAATTTTGGCTAGCGTATCCACTATCCCAATCAAAGAATTACAGTGCACGTCGCCCCCAGAATTCATAAATGTGTTCCTGGCCCACTCTGTAATAGCTTAGTAGAATTACCATTACAAACACATTTACCCATCCACAATATTCAAAAAGAACTTGCGTTTCTATACCTTATAGGAAAAAAAATTCTGTTTATGTTCCATTGTATGCAGGAGCATATTTTGCTGGTTTGAAAGAATACGATGCATACAGTTTTCTAGCAATTTTCTTTTGTTTCTTTTTACAGCATTGTCTTTGCTGTACTCTTGCTGATGGCTGCTAGATTTTAATTTATTTGTTTCCCTACTTGATAACATTAGTGATTCTGATTTCAGTTATTCATTTTGTTTTGCTTTTGTTTTTTTCTTCATGTAACATTGGTGAAGGATCCAGGAATATGACACAAAGGTGGAATAAACATTAATTTTGTGCATTCTTTGGTAATTTTTTTGTTTTTTTGTAACTACAAAGCTTTGCTACAAATTTATGCATTTCATTCAAATCAGTGATCTATGTTTGTGTGATTTCCTAAACATAATTGTGGATTTTTAAAAATGTAACATCATAATTACATTCCTAACTAGAATTAGAATGTCTGTTTTTGTATCTTTATGCTGTATTTTAACACTTTGTATTACTTAGGTTATTTTGCTTTGGTTAAAGATGGCTCAAGTAGAGAAGCGGTCCCATTCATATTAAGACAGTGTACAAAACTGTAAATAAAATGTGTACAGTGAATTGTCTTTCAGACAACTAGATTTGTCCTTTTATTTTTCCATCTCTAGAAGGATTATGTACCTCTTATTGCAAGGCAGTCTCTATTGTGTCTTCTTGTATTGTTTTCCATGTGAATAGCATAAGTTTGGAGCACTAGTTTGATTATTATGTTTATTAAAATTTTAAATAAATTGAATAGGTAGCATCATATATATATATATAGAACTAAATTGATGTGGCCATCTTTGTCTTTTATAAACTAAGGCTCAGTCGTTCAGACTAGGTCAATAATGTAGTACTCTATTATATGTTAAAACTAAAAATTGGGCTCTTGGTGTATCACCATTTAATTGGCAGAAACAGCAGTTGAACAGCTTGGTTGCTGAATTGAGATATTCTTATGTAAATGTCAAAGTGATAACATAGGGAAAGAGTGTAGGTGGTTTGGGGCATATGTGTTAAGAATTTTCTTAGTGTTGCTGTCTAACAATGAGATAAATGGATATGAAGACTTATATATATTAGTAAATTGGTGCAGTATGGTTTTATGTAAGTTTGAAAACTAGACCTATTCTTTTATAGACAGCACTTGAAAACAAACTTGAACAATTTATGTCTAATATATAATTGTATATTTCAGATCCTGTGAAAAAAATGGTTATTATAGACAAAAGTTAGTAATCTGAACTATAGGTAGCAGGATGAAAATACTAGTTGAGAGGAAATTTTGTCTTTAAATGTTATGAATTAATCATTTAAAAACTGATAAGCTTGTTAAAGATCTTGTATAAAATAAACATGAAATTAATGATTGATTTAATTGCAGAATTTTAAAACAGTTTAAAGGGTATCCTTGGAGTATTAACGATGCCACAAACACTGCTTGTTCAGTATTCTAGAAATACCAAATCTTTTGTGTTTATGATCTCAATAAGTATTTAATAACTGCTGGTGAAGCTTGGGTGATTGGTTAAGTTGATTTATTGTCTGTGTTGGTATGTATAGTTGTGAGCACGTCAAGAGCTTGCTTAAAAGTGACAGTGCTGGTGGTGGGTGGGGTATTAGAAGTTAATACTCTATTTCCTTAATTCTAAGATGCCATCCAGTTTTAAGAAGCATTAGCTTTGGGGATGGAGGAGAAATACTACTACGTGTGCATGGTTAAATTAAGAGGGGGAAAAATGCATGAATTATCTATAACATTACTTATTATTTTAGAATCACAAAGTTTTATTTTAAGTCACTTCCCCAGGGTTTGGGAGTGGGTAATGATAAGATTAGACTGTACATGTTTTTCTAACTATTTCCTCCTCTGTTCAACAGGATATTATGAATAAATATATTTTCATATCAGAATTTGAAGTAATTTCTAATGGATGAATAGTATTTCATTGTAGGGATGTAACATTTCATTTAACCATTTTTGTTTTCTCAATTCTACAAAAGAATTAGAGACAAATTATTAAGAATTAAATAATTATAACACTTATATAGTGTTTACTGTATGCCAGACAGTGTCCAAAAACTGTATATGCAAATTAACCTTCACAATAGTCCATTAAAGTGAGTGCTGTTATTCCCATTTTACAGGTGAAGAAACAACATTAACAATTTAAGTAACTCTAGAGCTTAACCTTTTTTGTTCCACAGACCCCTGTGCCAGTCAGGTGAAGACCACGGACCCCTTACTAAGTCCGCACTATACTGTGTATTATTTAATAACTATATCACACCTGTACCAACATGTCTCCACAAGAATAAAGTTTTTTTGAATTTAGTTCAGTTCTTGTTAAGAACCCCTGCTCTAGAATTTGTATAAATGGCAATGTGGATTTGAATCTTGGAAATTTGGTTCCAGAGAACCAAAACCACATTATACTATCTCTGTAGGTTAGTGCCCGTCTGATAGGCTATAGTAAATCATATTGCAGTTGGCTTATAGGTTAGGTGTAAAAACATTTCTCCCTTTGATTTCCTTTCGTAGTGAAACTTATAATAGATGGAGATTTTCCTTAGACTCTCCATGTTAGCAGCCAACCAAACTAGTCATTTGGGGAGTTTTGAAAACATGTGGGTAACTTTTCTAAATTCATGAGAATATCGGTGCAGTGAATATTTTCAGATACAATTTTAAGTATATTCTAAGTTCTCTTATAGATAATGACAGTGAAATTTTCATATTGATAGGAGTTGAGATTCTTACAGGCTGGCATTGCATTCAAAAGATTAATTTTAATAAATTTATAGATAAGCAGTGTGATAATGAAATGTTTTATGTTTTAAAATTAAAAATAAGTTTAATGACAAGTTCCATGCTACCTCTTGTCTAATTGCTTATTATATATTATCTTCATTCTCAAAATAGCAAAAACAAAACCCAAACCTTACTTGATTCAGATCCTCTTTATTAGATGGAGTCAACATTTTAGGTCAGATTGACATTAAAAAACAAAACTCTAGGTCAGTGCCCATGGACCAGTAGAGATACTGAGAGAATCTAGAAACTTACATTACATGTGATCAATTTTCTAATTTTTTAAAAAAACAAAATTATGTCTTTGGTGATTTAAAACTGGTTCCTCATCATTCGTAATTTAAGAAGCACCACTCTTGGTTTGCTTTCTCCAGTAACCAAGGGTAGCTCATTTGCTCATCAATCCCTAAAATAAATAGCTTTGTTATCACTCCAGACCTAATCTCACAACTACTAGATTTGGTGTCAAAACTACAAGTCCTATTCTGTAAAGTTTTTCAGTAATATACTTTAATAGTATAAGATAATAGGTAATATCTAGCTTACTGCAAATTCCAAAGTGGGCAGTAAGCACTCTTCCCTAGTACTTGGGTAGTTCTGGACTTTAATACTCTTGGGATTAATTTCTTCCACTGGTAGAAGCAAAAAATGAGATTGTTTGCCATGTGCTCATGTGTGACTATGTATTTTCCAATTCAGAGGAATCAATTTTCACATGTTAATCTTGCCCCCTTTTCCTTTAACTCAGAACTTGTAATTCTTCATAGTTTTACATGTCAGTCACTTTCTTCCCTTTTTCCTCCAAAAAATATGTATTGAGCAGGTGTATTTGCCAGGTCCTAGTTGCTGAGAATATAGCAGAGAACAAAACAGTCCCTAGTCCCTGCTCTAAAGAAGTTTATGATCTTAATAGCAGACATTCTAAATAAATGAGTCTCTATAAGGTTCTATAAATAGTTACTGTTATTGAAATAGTTTATTATTACTGGGAATCTTGTAGTCTAGAGGTAAATATAAAATGTTTTTTTGCTTTGAGATCCTTCTATCTCTAATAGTGGGTCTAAACAGTTTAGATCCCACTACTGGATTATTTGAGCTTACCCTCATGTGCAAATTACAGGTTTTGCAAGACCTAATTTCTACTTTATATCACTGAATTTTATATGATTGTCCATGTAAAGTTGTGGCTCTCTTTGATTATGTGATTACAATTTTTTTAAAATTTCACATACTATTTGAGTATGTTGAAGCATTTTAAAAGTGATTGTGTCTACATTGATATGGTTTTCCAAAATACTAATCCATGATTTCTTTTTTTCCCTGTAATGTTTAACCAAACCTAATACTGGCTTTTTTTTTAGAGGCACCGGGAATTGAACCCGGGACCTCCGATCCCCTACAGACTTACTTTTTAACTGCAGAAGGTCAGAAGGTAAAAATTCCTTATCCCCTTCCATCCCACTCCTTTTCAAGGTACAACTAAAATTTCTTGTAAATGCCTGGGTCTCTTTTGTGCCTTCACCAGGGGAGTGTGTATGTGCATGCCTGTATTTTCTTTTTGACACAAATAGAATATTAGCATAGTTTTCTCACTTAATGATCTTGGACAGTTTTACATGCCATAGTGCATATAGACCACATTTTTATT
>JAQZBX010064073.1:0-16571 GCA_029593785.1 Cabassous unicinctus
CCAGTCTTTGCAGAATGTCCTGTCTTCCCTAGGAAACAGTTTCCCAAGCACTACACTATACAGGGTCCCAAGCACTACACTATATGTCCTA
This sequence comes from Cabassous unicinctus, assembly GCA_029593785.1. Lineage (NCBI taxonomy): Eukaryota > Metazoa > Chordata > Mammalia > Cingulata > Chlamyphoridae > Cabassous > Cabassous unicinctus. The sequence goes on from JAQZBX010064073.1 coordinate 92, forward strand.
CAGCCAGCAATCTCTTGTCCCAGGCATCCACTTGATTGCTTTCCCTCAGCGTTCTGAAGGAGAGCTCAGTGAGCTGCAGGGCAAGTTCTGATACTGTGAATATGTGACCAGTGGCTCAGTTCAGCCCTTCAGAACACCATCTGACAGATTGGACCAGGCATACATGTTCCTAGTATGCACATGAGGGCCACTATACCCTCCTGGACTGGGATCAGGGATCAGGGATCAGCTGCACCCTGGGGACGTGGGCCAGGTCTGTGCCAAGCCAGTGAGGGGGAGGGGTTGGGACCAGCCAGGATGCCACAAGATTGATTTGGCACTCTCTCTGTTACTGTAGTCCTTGAACTGTTTTCTGGAGCTTTGAGAAAGATGTTTCCAGTTCTTGCTGGTTGTTCAGTTTCTTTGGGTGGACAGAACCCTGAAGCTTTTCTACTCCAGAGCTATGTATTTTATATTTTAAAGTATAAATATAAAGATGTTAAAACAAGAACAAGGTTGACAATCTTTTGTCAGTCTTCAATCAAGATCTAATTTGAAATTGTACTGATCCATGAAATTCAAAAGTCCAGGAACCCCTCCCTGCCTTAGAGCCCTCAGTTGCCAGGTCAAATAACAAATCCAGGCAGTGTTCCCAGGGGCCAGTTTCCCCAGTTTAACTTGCCTATCCACTCTTCTTGATTCTTACAACAGAGAGCCTCAGAACTATGCCCTCTATTTTATAACTTGGACACTTGTTAAGAACCATCATTTCTATTGCAGGGGCATTCAAGCTCTCTCAACTTGGGTACCACATGTTGAAAAAGTTAATGTGTATGTCATTAATTTTTTGATGATCTTTAGACTTAGTTGAATAAATGGAGTTTTACTAATTTCAAAAAGCAGTAAAAATGTAGTTAACTTTATTCACGGAAAGGTCAGAGGCTCAATATTTTCGTTGATCTGATTTTGATTAAATCACTAAGTATAGATTTAGCTATTATCAGGACTTAGGATCCAAATTCATGCCAAATAAGATTTAGATAGTGCATCTTTCCGCTTTTATTTTAGCAGTTTCATGGAAGAGAATGTATTTTCCGAGCCAGGTGGACACAAACATTACACACAATTTGGCCTCAGAACGCAGAAATTCCTAGGAAATTGTGAGATTTATATAACCATTTACAAAAATTCCAGGAATACTGTTTCTCTTTTGGAAAGTTTAATTTTGACCCAGGTTTTGTTTAATGTATATAGTCACATTGGTAAGATACTTTTTGCTTTCCAAAGGCAGTTATTGAAGCTTAAAGCAAGATTCATACATTGAAATTTGTAACTTTTCTAAATCTCTTTATTTTCCTCCCAAAGGCTCTGCATTTCTTCACAGTTTATGATTTTACTTGAACTCAGGATAGTTCAGCAAGAAGAAATGAGTTAACCTTTTTAGTAATTACTCCACCCATATACCAGAATGGGTCTCAATGCTTGGACTAATCAACAATGCTCTTGTTTTTTTTTCCTGCAGTATTGAGTTGGAAAGACTGTAACCCTCACACATCTCTGTGAACTTATTTCTCTATTTATAAAATAAGGATAATACCATCAAATTCATAGGTGTTTTGGGTTAAGATTAAGTGAGATAATGTATATGAAGTTCCCTCACACACATAAGGTTACTCAAATATACTTCCCCTTCACATCTTTTTATACTTTAATGCTAATGACTCCAGATGCAAGTTGGATCTCTTAGGTATTTTAATTCTAAAAGTTCTTAATTTAAGGAAGCAGTGCATTAAATCTCTTCAAGACTCCATAAAATAGGGTTTCCATACTATTTTAAATCTTCCATTTAGCACAAGAGCAAATAATGGTTAAAGTGAAATTGTGAAAAAAATTCATAATTCTAAACACATCCTCCAATACATAATGTGATTTTAATCATATTTGTGTTACCATAGAAACCCTCCAAATAAATGCTGCATCGAAGAAGCACATAACTAATAAGCAGTTGAAAAATTCCCCCCTTTTGTTGTAGGTGTCCCTCTATAACAAATAATCTCAGCATTTCCATATGTAGAACAAACTTCTTAATTTCTACATAAGCAGTTAGGCCAAAAGAGGTCCATATAGGCTAACTTTTTTTTTTTTTTTTTAAACTAAAAATCTTGGGAAGCCATTTTTTGCATACTACTTACTGAATATTTTAGTGAAAGCATAGTTCAAGCCTATTCTTTACTAGTACCAGCCTATCATTAGTTATATAGCTATATATATACATATATATATATATATATGTATATATATAGCTACCAAATGAAGATTCTTAACTACTGTTTGGTATTAAAACCATAAGAAAGGAAAACAATATTCATGTCTAAAATGTTTAAGAATGTTTAAAAAGGAAAAAGAGATAATGGCCCTTTAAATGTGGGATAAAACTATAATAGTCAAAATTTTAACCAGTTTATTAAGCTCTTTTATGATAAGCCTGTAATTAATTTTACTATTGTGCTGAAATGAAGGCATAGTAAAATTCAAGAGAAATTCAGGTTTGGAACAGATTTTATTAATGAGCTGGGAATTCAACAAAAAACAGATTTCAGTCCTAATTATAATACTTTTTAGCACCTTATTATATTCCCTTGCTGTCTCTGAATAGACAGGCCATTTCTGAATAATTGTTGGTCATTTTCCTCAGTCCTTTTCAGAGATAGGGAAATAATTGGGAAAAAGAAAGTTCTGATGGTAAAATTTCGTTCTATTCTAATTGAATAGTAACGTACCAGAAAAACACAAGTACTACCTTGGAAAAATCTTTTGTTGATCCTACTATAGCTTTTTCTTATTTTCCATTTCTTCTTACCTGCTAAACTTCCTTCATTATGTACTTTTCTTTTAATATATCTTTTGTTTTTCTAAACATTATATTTTTCACATTAGCAAACAGAAACCATACCTTTAATTGGCAGCCATTTTGCTATATGCATCAAAGCTCTAAAGAGTTTCAGTAGTCTTCCTTTAAAATTATTTCGTGGATATATACTTGCATGTACATCTTCATGCACAATACAAGTTTCACCTCAGTGTGGTTTTAGGAGTGAAAAAAAATCAATCTTAAAATGAAGTTCTTTAAAAAAAAAATGTCTAAAATTATATATTAATTCAAAATACTATGCAGAATCATGGTATATGGAAACAAAAGCTAGTAACCAGCTACTTTTTTGAGGTTGAAATAAGAATCACATAGAATCAAGATGAAAAGAACAGAGTGGCTATGTAAATTTAAAGTAGTGTTATTAATAATGCCTAGTTTGTGTTAATGAGCAAGAGAATTTATTTACCCTTTACTCAGTGCCCTCTACCAGTAATAGAATTACATGAAGTCATCAAGAAAGAATAGAGATGTTCTGCATATATTTTCTGAATAAGCCTGCTTTTGTATCATGAAGACTCTTCTGATTAATGTATACTTCTGTATTTACCTTATTAAAATATATTTTAATACTAAAATCACATTTTCTTAATTCTGGAAATTACAAAAATGAACTATAAAAGTTCTGTGTCAATTTTGCTTATTCTAAAATATAATGGTATAAATAGACAAAGATATAGCTAAATTACCTCAACATTTAAACCATAATTATATGCTTAGAATAGTATGAAGTCACTCCTTGGAGTTATTCCCATGCATACACCAGCAACTAAGAACGCCTACAGATTAGATTAGAGCTGGGAAACCCATTAGCACTCTAAATAATAAACATAATCTAAAAGCAATTACTTAACTAACTATACTGATTTGAAGCAGGGAACAGGAAAACTAATAAGACATCTGGATCCTCAACTTAGCACTGTCCCTTAGCTCTATTATCTTGGTCAAATAGTTTAATCTCTAGGCTTCACTTTCCTCATCTGTAAAATAGAGGGACTGATCTTTGAATTCCCTTCTAGCTGTAAAAGTCTATAATTTGATTTTATATTTTCATTGTACTTACCGAGTAGATTAAAAGTCTCAAACAGGGAGAGGGTAGACAGGGTAAACAGGAAATACTAGCACAGTAGGGGAAGAAAGCCAAGAAATCAGAGACTATGCAAAGGGATGCTTAGTACGGAGAGATTTCAAGTTAAAAATACAAATGCTTTCACATAAATACTGGCTTTGCTCTGGACTCTCCTTTTTCTCTAATTGTGTTCTTTGGTCTCAGGAAAAGAGATAAAAATGTCATCTCCAGGGGAATATACTGTGTTGCTAATTGGTATGTGGACAGGACAGAGGAGTGGTCCAGGATGGTTTCAAGGATGACTTTGAAAGCAGATAACCCAAGATTTATGCAAGGACAAAAGGATATAACATAAAACCAGCTTTAAAGTGGTTAATACCAGACTCTAGTCTTGGCTTTACCATTAATTACTAAATGACCTTGGGATCTTTGGGAAGTTTGAGATCTTAAGAAGCAGAGCAGTACTGAACAGTAGAGAAGCTGTGTGAAAAAGAAATCAAAGTCAGTAGGATACTGTAGCAGTTTGGCAGTTTGATGTAGTTATGAATTCCAAAAATAGATACTGGATTGTGCTTGTAAACTGGTCTGTTAATCTGGGCATGATTAAGTTATGATAAGGGCATTGACAGGGCCACTTCAGTAGGGTGTTGAGCCCCACCCCTTGGTGGGTGGGGTCTCAAAGATAAAAAGACATGGCAAAGGCCGGAGTTGGAGTAGTTTTTGATGTTGGAGTTTTGATGAGGAAGGAGAGAAGGCCCCGGGAAAAGAGATGAGCCATTCGCCTCACAGTTCACAGCTGGCCTTGTGGAGAGATGCAAAGCCTAGAGAGCCTCATAGTCTATAGCTAACCTTGTGGAGGAAACAAGAGGAGCTGAGCCAGAAAGAAACATAGCCCCAGGAAGAGAGGAACCCAAGAAGCGTGAACCCTGGCAAATGTTGGCCGCTGTCTTGCTCCAACACGGGGCAACAGACTTTGGTGAAGGAAGAAACTTATGCTTTATGGCCTGGTAACTGTAAGCTTCTACCCCAAATAAATACCCTTTATAAAGACCATCAGATTTCTGGTATTTTGCATCAGCACCCCTTTTGGCTGACTAATACAGATACAAAAATTACAGGGACCTGTGAAATGAGAGGGACAGGTGGGAAGATGGATCATCAATATGGATATTAAGATATTGTCAGAAATTGTAGAATTAAATAAGGAAGATGTTACATAATACACAGGCATGCACCTTTCTTTACACTACAGATATACTCGGATAATATTTAAATTTGCTTTAGATCAATCACATCATTTTTCTTTTTTTAAAGGAGGTACAGGGGGTTGAACCCGGGACCTCGTACATGGGAAGCAGGCACTCAACCACTAAGCTACACCTACTCCCCATTACATCATTTTAATTGTGCTAAGAATGCATAGTATTTTAAAGAACTCCTACAGTAAACAATCATCCTGTAATTCAATTTTTTGTAAATACAACATTCATATATTGAGTTTTCTTAAAGCCATGAAAGCTGTCTGTTGATCCATGTTCAAGTATACAAATTGGACCACCGCTGAAAATTATTAACCCCAGTGTTGTTTAACAACATTTTGGTGGTATTAGCCAATGAAATTAGACAAGAGGAAGAAATTAGCTCTCATTCCTTATTATGGTTATTTTATTAATAACTCTTCTCATTAAGTATGATTTTACTGACCCTGTATCCCTAATGCCAAGATTAACACTCATTCATTTGTTGAATTAAATAAATGAATAATATTAACAACCAGTGGCAAGCATTATGTTGAATGCTTTATTTACATCTCATTTAATCTTACTGGAGAGCCATGTAATTACTCTACTTTTATAGATATGGCATGTAGGGCTCAGAGATTAAGAGCTAGTAATTGACACTAACCTAGGTGGGACACACAGAGAATTATAAATAGATCCTGCACTTAGAGCTTATAGTCTACTAGAAACTGAATAAATGCTTTTAAGCTTTAATTGAATATGGAAAACATTAACATACTATTTGTGCATAGTTATTGCAGGGTTGATGTTTGATTTGATCTACTATGTGCTACTTTAATGAACTAATATGCCACTATATTTGCTGGTATAGTATACTTATTTCAGCATTTAAAAAGTGAACCATTTGCACTTTGAGATGTGCTCAGATGATTATATATTTTACCTTGGAAATGAAGACTGAACAAAGGTTATTCTTTCATAACTCCATAATTTTCAAGAAGAAGAAGAAAATAATTAATAAAAACAGCTCTGTAGTAAGAATAATTATTAATTTAATTCAGAGGCTTTCTGAGTAAGTAGAATATGAGCATGAAAGTACTAAACATGATGTAGGTAACTTTTTTGGAACTTTCATCTCTAAATGATGAAACCAAGGGAGATAAAAAAACCAAACCAAAAATGCTTTTTGAAATAAAAGATACAGCTATCAGTAGAAAAGATTTTAGTCGCTGTAAAGAAAACAAAAGGTTATTCAAAAAGTTATGCAAGAAATGGATAACTTTTATCAGCAGCTGGGAAACTTTTCATAAGAAATACATGATAAAAATGACATTGACTTTTTCAATTTAAGATTGCACTTTAAAATTTTTTTTCTGATTTATTTTTCATTTTTAAAATGTCACGGAAATAAGAGATACCTTTCCTAAAGAAAATTTTGTGTTTAGTTAAATCTCTTTGGAAAATGCTACATTATAGGTCCTTTCCTCAAAGAAGTGATACAATTTTTTTTTTTTTAAATGAGAGAAGTTGTAAGTTTCAGAATAATAATAGGTAAAACACGGGAGTCGCTTATACCACCCTATTATTAATACCTTGCATTGGTGTGGTTCATGTGTTACAATTGATGAAAGCGTATTTTTATAATTGAATATGGTTATAAGTGTAGAACCATAGCTTAATAATAAGAATAATTTTGGAACCTCTATCCCTATATGCACTCTGGTTGTGGAATAATTTTTATCTAAGGACCTATGGAACACTGATGCCCCAGAGGGAGACTTCTGTTTATTTCTATATGACTTATAAGATTTATGTAATAAAGCTGAGCCGTGTCTTTTGCACTTATTTCTAATTGTATGTCATTGCATTTCTGAATATTTGCAATTGGGATATTTAATTAAATGACCTGACATATAAGAGCTAGGTGGAAACAAGTGTATCTTTACATATTTTAAGAAACATATACTTCAGACTTGGAATCTAAGAGGATATGCAAATGGGAAAACAATAAAAAAAATTTTTTTTTTTGGTTATACTGCAATCCTTTATATATGCTTGGTATGCTTGGTATGGCATTGGTTATACAGATTATATTAAATTTTACTGATCTAACTAGTGAGTTTAATAGTTATATATAGTAGACATCTGTTTGTTTGAGCTCAACTTATTATTTACCTGCCTTACCTGCATTACTTTGGCAGGAAATATGAGGTGTGGATTTTAGTATTGTGTAACACTGTTAGGCTTTGTGCCATTAAGCTCAGTAATTAAATCTTTATATTAGAAAGCCAAAAGTTATCTGAAAAATTTCTAATATTCTTTTCCAGTGGCTAATACCCCTATTTTATGTGGTTAACATTTCCAACTTAAATAAACATGTTATCCTTCTCTTATCCTTTCTTGTTAGTTTTTCCGGAGAACCTGGCATGAAAATATGCATATAAATACTGGTTCTGTCCCCGGTACCTCCTAAAAAAATAGAAGGGCTTCTCATTGCAGATCTAAGTCTCCCACTCCTTCCCTTGCCCTGCCCCCTAAAATTCCTTTTTGAGAGATTAGAAGATATTTTTATTTTTAATCAGTTGTATTATGAATGATAGTCATGCAAGGGTCTCCTTAAATAAGTGAAATTACATGTGTAAGAGTTTTGGTTTTTTGTTTTTTTTTTTCAAAGAGGTACTGGAGAATGAACCCAGGAGGACCTCATACATGGAAAGCAGGTGCTCAACCACTGAGCTACGTTGGCTCCTCAGTGAGAGTTGGTTTTTTCGTTTGTTTCTTTGCTTTGTTTTTAGGAGGTACTGGGGATCCAATATGGGACCTTGTACATGGGAAGCAGGCGCTCAACCACTTGAGCTACATCTGCTCCCCAAATTTTTGGATTTGATGAGAGTTGACCCTGCTTTAAGTTAAACATCTAGGATTCAAGCTTGAAATAAAATGTGTAACAACATTTTCTGGTTGTCATTTCAGGATATAATTTGTAAGTGTTGTGTGGTAACCCTAAGTAATTATGTGCTTGCAGGTGCAACAGGTACAGTTTTACTTAGCACTTGTTTTAATAATCTATTACCTAACTCTTCTGTGAACACCTGAAATTTAGATTGTATGTGTGGTAATTTGAAACTGTATGTACCCCAGAAAATCATGTTTGTTTTAGTTTGCTACAGGCTGCCTGCAAGATACCAGAAATGGATTGGCTTTTACAGTGGGGATTTATTGGGTTAAAAGCTTAGGGTTCTGAGGCTAAGTGTCCAAATCAAGGCATCATCAGGAGATCTTTCTCTCTGAGCTACAGCTGTGGGTGATCTTGCACATGGTACATTTGCTTGTCTCTCCCCTCTCCTCCAGGCCTCATTGCATTCTGCTTCAAGCTGCACCATCTATGGCTTTTCTCTCTCGTAGGTTCATTGATTTCAGCTTCTGGAAGCCTCTAACTGTCCCTGTGACTTTTCTCTGTACCTGCAGCTTTTTATTCCTCCATTATAAAGGACTCCAGTAAGAGGATTAAGACCCACCTTGGGTCCTGCAACCTAATCAAAGGCCTTAACTGAAGTTAATTATATTAACTGAAGTAATATAATTACAAGGTCCCACCGACAATAGGTTAACAAGCACAGGAATGAATTGGTTCTAAGGACATGATTTTCTGGGGACTACACAAGACTCAAACCACCCACAATGTTCTTAAAGCTAATCCATTCCCATGCATGTGTATTAGTCAGCCAAAGGGGTGCTAATGTGAAATACCAAAAAATGGATTGGTCTTCATAAAGGGTGTTTATTTGGGGTAGAAGTCCACAGTTACCAGGCCATAAAGCGGTAAGTTTCTTCTTTCACCACAGTCCATTGCCACATGTTAGAGCAAGACAGCTGCTGGCATTTGCCAGGATTCAAGCTTCGGGGGTTCCTCTCTTCCCGGGGCTGCGTTTCTCTCCAGGCTTAGCTCCTGTTTCCTCCACAAGTTCAGCTGTAGACGATCAGGCGAATGGCTTGCTTCTCTTCTCCTGGGGCCTTCTTTCCAACATCAAAACTGCTTCTCAAAAGACTGCTTTTCAAAACTGTTCTTGCCATGCCTTTTATATTTGATTCCCCACCCTCCAAGGGGTGGGGCTCAACACCCTAATCATAACCTAATCATGCCCAGATTAACAAACAGATCAGTTTACAAGCATGATCCAAATATATTTTTGGAATTCCTAATTACATCAAATTGGCCAATGGTTACAGCATGTAAACCTTATTGTAAGTAAGACCCTTTGATAAGGTTGCTTCAGTTAAGGCATGGCCCAGGGTGTGTCTTAATCCTCTTACTGGAGTTCTTTATAAGAGAATGAAATTCAGACAGAGAGAAAAAGTCACAGGAGCAAGAACCTGAAATCAGTTAAACCCAAAAGAGAAGGGAGAGACCAGCAGATGCCACCATGTGCCTTACCATGTGACAGAGGAGTCCAGGATCACCAGCAGCTGGTCTTCAGGATGAAAGCATTGTCCTGATGATACCTTGATTTGGACATCTTCATGGCTTCAAAAATGTAAGCTTGTAAGCTAATAAATTTCCATAGTTAAAATCAACGCATTTTATGTTATCTGTTTTTGGCACTTTAGCAAACTAAAACACTATGGAAGTCTCCAAAGGAGTAAAATAGAAATAGGCAATAATGCACATAACTTAAAACTACTAACTTCAGAATTCTTTGTTTGCCTGTGTTTATTGGACATTATTTATTGCTCATTCTCTAAATTTTAAAGAAAGTAGAGAGAAATGAAAAAAAAATAAGCTGTTGACTAACATTGAAGAATGAGGGTTGGCAGCAGACCAAAATTTGAGTCACTTAGGTTAATTCTTATTTGTTTCAAACATCTTTCTTGTATATATCGCTTTCAGAGATCAACAAATAAATAATGGGTTGAGACAGTCCCAACTGAATGAAAAACCTTAAGTTTTCCTTGTATTTGCAGATAGCAAGTGCTGGTTTTCAAATCATGTGATCTTATATGATCCTTACGAGCACCTTTAGATTATCTGATGCTTAGAGAAAAATTGAACCTGACTTACTTGTTCAAAGATACATACAGCCTTAGTGGGAAATCTGTACCTCTAATTCAGATAGTCTGTTTTTATTCCTGGGTTTGTTCTTTACCTTTTTGAACAATCCTCAAATTAGTGGTTTGAGTAATTTTAAGACTTTTCTGATTAATAATGTGAATGGGAATAATGCCACCAAATTGTATGCTTATGAGTGGTTTAGATGGGAAATTTTATGTTGTATAAATGTTACCACAATTGGAAAAAAAAAAAAGAGAGACTAAAGAGACAATGATAATTAAATGCAAAAGGTAATCCTGGACTGGATCTAATACTGGAGGAGAAAATTCCCAAAAGGACATCATTGGTACATTTGAAAAGATTGGAATATAGACTGTATGTTTTATATCAATGTTAAATTGCTTGAACTTGATAATTGTACTTTATGTGGTTACATAAGTGAATGTTCTTGTTCTTAGGAAATATACATGGAAATATTAAATGGTAAAGGAGCATGATGAATACAACCTATTCACAAATTTTAGAAAATAGAAGTGTGTTGTGTGTGGGGGGGGGGAGGGGAAGAACCATGCAACAACTGTGGCAGAATGTTAAAAGCTGGTAAATCTGGGAATCTGGGCAGAGGATATATTAATATTCTCTTATTTTTGTATTATGTTTGCAACTTTCCTGTAAGTTTGAAATTATTTCAAAATAAAAAGTATAACAAGAAAAAGGAATTAAGGGATGCAAATTCTAGGAAATTTTTGAGAGTTGAAAGGGGACTTTTACTCATGTCTTTGAATTGTATTTTTTTTTTCTTTTTTTTACTGTTTTCACATCTGTAAATTTAAAGTAAATGTAGTTTTAAAGTGTGTGTGTGTGTGTATATATATATATAAATTTATATTTGAGTACTGGGTTACAAATAACAGCTTTTTCTCTAATTTTTACCTCCATCTTTAAGTGAAAATTGGATCATCTTGGAAGTCTTCCATTTCTCTGGAGTCTGCTCAAGTAGAAGTTTTTTTCTTTCTTTTTTATATCCTATTATAAAACTCAAGGTCTAGAAGTAGAGTGGGTATCCTCTTGCTTCTTATTGTCACTCTCAGATCACTATTTCTTCACCTTCTTTTAAAAATAATCCTGCCATTCATTGATTGGCAATTTTCCTCCTTTGTTTACTTTTTGGTTACCTTTTATTCATTGAAAACTATGGCATTGGGATCACAGTTTTATCTTTAATTCCTACCATCATTCTAAGCATCATGAGGGTGACTTACCTAATACCTTGAAGGGGGGTTCGTATTTTACAAAGATCACTGAGTATGCTATCTGGCAGATAGTTGTGGGGGGGATAAACGGGAGAAAACATGATACTTTCCCTAATTGGTCTCAAGATGGTTGCCAAAGTTCCAGGTGTCTTATCCAGAACCAGTCACATCCAGAGATAGAAAGAGGGCTATTTCTTCCATAGGCCTCTTTTGAAGATGAAGGGGGAAACTTTCTAGAAACGTCCTAGTATACTTCTTGTGTCTTATTGGTCATGATTTTTTTCATTTCCTTGTCTAAACATATCACTAGTAAGAGGAATGGGGTAACCACAATTGGCTTTAACCAATCAGAACTTACCCCTTGGAGCTGAGGACTGGGACCTACTCTCATCTTAAAGGTTTTGGCTGTGTAGAGGGTTCTATTAGAAAGTCCTAATGGAGACTTCATGGAGAAAGAGGATATTGTTTAGGATGATTACACAGCTCTGGTGACCTGGAAATAACTTAATAGTTTGCAATTAATGTGACTTGTCCCTTTGTCTGCTATATTTTACAACTTAATTCTTCTATGATTATTTAATTTGTTTTTCTTTTTGACTCTGTTCTGTCCCTGTATCCAGTCATCATTCTAACATCTCTGTATCTCTCAAATTCCCTGAGAAGGTATCATTGAGTCAGTCACTGTCCTCCAACATGAAGCACCCGTTGGGCAGAGTTTTTTAAGCCATGCCATCCCGTGGGCTACTAGATAGGCTCTGTTACTGCTCTGTGGTCAAGGGATATGGTAACTTAAGTATGAAGGGACCTACTTTTAGCTCTTTGGGATGGGGAGCGAGGAGCTAGTAGTGGCAGGCGCTCAATGGAAGACATTTAATCAGACAGGGAACACATTAATAGTAAAATCCTGTTTTAGTTATTGAGACCTAATTTTACTCTGATACATTGCATTTATGTATCTCAAAGCAGTCTTTACCAAGAGGGATGATGAACTAGTATTAGTAAGGTGTTTAGTATTTAATGTAGTCTAATTATGGCTCATTTGGCATTACACATTTGGTTTTTTTTGTTTTGTTTTGTTTTTTAAGATTTATTTATTTATTTATTTATCCCCCCTTGCTGCCCGTGTTTTACCGTGTCCATTCGCTGTGTGTTTCTTCCGCATCTGCCTATCTCCCCCTTGCTGTGAGGTCCGGCTGCATCAGCCCACCGCGCCGCGCGGGCTGGCCGGCCGGCCTGCCTGCCCTCACAAGGAGGCCCAGGGAAGCGAACCCGGGGCCTCCCATATGGTAAACGGGAGCTCTATCCATTGAGCCACACCCGCTTCCCCTACACATTTGTTTTATTGATGGTTTAAGTATCATGTTAACCCAGGTGTTTATAAATCAAGTGGGCAGTATTATCATTTATAATCTTAATCTTCCCTGAAGCAAATTCACATCTACCTCATGCAGTCTGATTTGGTAAAGAAAATTATTGTGGTAGTTGATATAAATTAATGTTAGTGAATGCCACTGATTTGATTATTTAAAACTAAGTAATTGGCAAAGTAGAAAAGAGGTCCTATCTAGTTACTTTATGTGCTTACATAGATCTAGCATATATCTTTATGAGGATATCATCAGTTACGTGTGGAATGAGATAAATCAGAATTAAATTATGTATTATAATTGTACTGTTTAATTCTTTTCCCCCATGGTGTGTAAACACACCAATTTTTTTTTTGTTTGTTTGTTTAAATAAGAGTTTCATGGGAAGCGGATATGGCTCAAGTGATTGGGCTTCCGCCTACCACACGGGAGGTCCTGGGCTTGGTTCCCAGAGCCTCCTGGAGAAGGTGAGCTGGCGTGTCGGGCAGGCACGGGGAGCTGACGCAACAAGATAACTCAATAAAAGAGACACAAAGAGGAAAGACAGTGAAAGACGCAACAAACCAGGGAGCTGAGGTGGCTCAGGTGATTGAGTGCCTCTCTTCCACATGGAAGGTTCCGGGTTCGGTTCCCAATGCCTCCTAAAAAGAAGATGAGCAGACACAGCACACAGCAAATGGACACAGGGAGCAGGAAGCAACTGCAAACAACAAGGGGGGAGGGCTAAATAAATAAAATAAAATAAAAAATTATTTAAAAAGAGCTTCATAGAGGTGCAATTTACATGTTATAAATTTTATCCCTGTTTGAAATATACAATTCAGTGAATTTTAGTAAATTTAGAGTTGTGCAACCATCACCACAATACAATTTTAAAACCTTTCTATCACCCTAAAAAATCCCTCATGCCTATTTGCAGCCACTGTCACACTAACTTTTTAATAGTTTACATATGCATACTTAAATGTTTAAATCATAAAAATGTTGTGATTGATTATCTCTATTAAAATATAATTTTTAGTCATGGTATTATTTTAAATTCTTATTAACAGAGGAGAAACCTTAAAATTATATTGAAAGAAAATGAGGTATTAATTTTCTTCCTCCTAACTCCTGATTATTTTTTGAAAGAATGATTAGATGACACATACCTGGATAGGTGTTTACTAAATGAAATAAAATACCATGTGTTTAAAATGAAGAAAACAGAAGTTTAATTTTTAGAAGTATAAATTGAAACTTCCAAAGTCTTGGGCACCTATTGACCCTAACTAATCAATCTCAATAATCATAACACTGTGTTTAGAAATATCTTTGTTTCTTTGTAGCTTTATTTTTGAGATTATATGGCCATTTAATAACTATTTTTAATTTATGTAAAAGAGCAAATAATTTTGAATACCAAATTTAATTTTTTGATTCAGAGCTTTAGCTTATTTTTAATGAATTAAAAGATAAATTTTAACACACATGCAAATGCAACCCTAACCTTTATCTCAGGTTCCTTTTTTAAACAGATAAGGTAAAACCCTGTCATGATGTGATAAATGAAATTAAAAAATTTTAACTGCATGAAATACGGGATTTCTTTCTGGTAAGATTAGTGAAAATGCTAGTTTTTTAGTTTGTACTGTCAGAAAAAGCACAAAAGTAAAGATAGTGAAACTTAAATCATACCTAACTGACCTTTCACTGACATGAGAGAGTCCCAAATGATCACAAGTTGTGTCTTTTCCTATCTCTCCCACTAAAAGACGTTAGCTTGCCCCCCGCCTTTTTTTTAATATATATTTTTTATTTTTTTTTAAAGGTACTTAAATTACATAAATGTTACATAAAAAAATATAGGGATTCCCTAATGCCCCGCTCCCCATACCGCCCACATTTTCCCACATAAACAACTTCTTTCATTAGTGTGGTACATTCATTGCAATTGATAAATGCATTTTGGGGCATTGCCACTGAGCATGAATTATAGTTTACATTGTAGTTTATACTCTCTCCCACACAATTCTGTAGGTTATGGGAAGATCCATAATGGCTTATATCTGTCATTGCAGTGTCATTCAGGATGGTTCCCAAGTTCCAAAAATGCCCCCGTATTATACCTGTTTTTCCCTCTCCTTGCCCTCAGAGCCTCCAGTGGCCACTGCCTCCACATCAGTGTTGTAGTTTCTTCCATTGCTAGAATCCCAATAAGTCTATAGTAGAATACCAGTAAGCCCACTTTAGTCCATAGTTCATTCCTCAATCCTGAGGATTCTGGGATGGTGATATCCACTCCACCTCTAATTGAGAGGGGGCTTCAATCCCATACAGCCAATGGATGGGACTTTCTTGCTTGCAGTTGTAAGCTCTCTTGTTCCCTTGGTGTGGTGGTTGTCCATCCTCACCTCCTTGTTAGTTGTCCTGGGTGAGTCCAATGAACTAGAGAGTAGGTGTTGCAATTCCGCTGAGGCTCAGGGCCCAGCTGGCACATGGACAGCCCAAAGATTTAAGTCTCTTACTTAAAGAGACTTACACCTACCAACTGCAGCACCTACCAACTGCATACACCTACCAACTGCAGCACCAACTATACGTTCAAATAGAAGGGACAGATGAGCCATGTGTAGGGAAGCCATAACTGAGTTCAACTCTGTCATACTCAGGAGCACAAACTCCAAAGTAGGGCCCGCTGGCAAGGCACCAAACTCTGGAGCTATCTGCCCTGACCATAGGACCTGGGTGTCTCCAGAGCCGTCAGGAGCCCCACTATTTGGGGTAGTATCTACTTTGGGAGTCTATGAGATCCTACTGAGACATGCATAAGCGTTACCTCTGGGTTAACCTCCTGACTCACTTTGAAGTCTCTTAGCCATATAAACTCATTTGTCTTTACGTTTTTTCCCTTTTGTTCGAGGTCTTTTTCCAGTTGCATTGCTAGTTGGTGCTTGGTAGTAATCCCTCAGTGCCAGGGAGGCTCATCCCCGGGAGACATGTCCCACACGGGAATGTGGGGGGTAAGGTAATGCATTTATATGCTGAGTTTGGCTTAGAGAGAGGCCACATTTGATCAACAAGGAGGCTCTCAGGAGGTAACTCTTAGGCACCCTACAACACTAGGCTAAGTTTCAGTTTTAAGAGCAAAGGCTCATAAGCATAGTTGTCAATATCAAGGGCCCATCAGTGTACCATCCTCCTTCGCTAGTCATTGCCCCCGTACTTGGGGGTTTGTTGCTGTTCCATTAGAGAATGTGGCAGAGCTCTCCATAATGGGAATTCAGTATTCTTTCAGTTATTGTGTGAATCTCCACCCACTGTAACAATTACCTGTGAACATTTGAAAACATTTATATACTTTATATGTATGCCCAGGTGAACTTCCTCCCATGTATCCCCCATCACTGACACCCCACACCAATGATCCTCCTCTGCCCCAGTTGTAACCCTTCTGTGATCCAAAGCTTCTTCAAAAATGAAGCCAATAAAATAATCAAATACAATAAATAGGAAAATGAAATAATAATATGTTTAAATACAAGAAATAAAATATATAAGAATTTTTAAAAAACTAAAAATAAAATTTTAAAATTGGGATATTAAAAAATAA
>JAQZBX010064074.1:0-16565 GCA_029593785.1 Cabassous unicinctus
CCCCCCTTGCTGCTTGTGCTTGCTGTGTCCATTAGCTGTGTGTCTTCTCCGTGTCTGCTTATCTTCCCCTCGCTGTGAGGTCCTGCTGCATCAGCCCCTCGCGCCGCGCGGGCCGGCCTGCCCTCACAAGGAGGCCCCGGGAAGCGAACCCGGGGCCTCCCATATGGTAAACGGGGGCTCTATCAACTGAGCCACTCCCGCTTCCCCAGTTACCTTTTTTTAAGAAAAAAAAAAAAAAAAGGGTCTTATTTATTTATTTATGGCCAAAGTGTTTTTGGAAACTGAGATATCTGCCACTGAGCTTAGGCAGTGCTGCAAATTTGAACTGGGCCCCAGTAAAGTGCATGACTTACTAACATAATGGAACATAAATGGGTTGTTTGAAGCTATTCTGGTTTATTGATTGGATGCCTATACAACATCCACATAAGAAAATACGGTTTGAGATTGTAAATAAAAGGTAGTTGTGTTTTAGTAGGTTTTTTTACAAGTTAAATTTTACCTCTCGGATTTGTGCATTCATAGGTATATCCATAGGTGGATTAAATCTCCAGTAATAGGATTAAGGGAGTAAATCCTATTACTGGAGAATTTAAAAAGGGCGGTCCCCCTGCCCTTTTTTTTTTTAAGATTTATTTTATTTATTTATTCCCCACCCGCCTCATTGTTTGAGCTAGGTGTCTGTTCTCTGTTCATTCGTTGTGTGCTTGTCTTCTTTTTAGGAGGCACCAGGAACCAAACCCGGGGCCTCCTATGTGGGAGCGAGGTGCCTAATCACTTGAGCCACCTCTGCTCCCCACTTGTTGTGTCTCTCATTGTGTTTCCTTGTTGTGTCTCTTCATTGTGTCATCTCGTTGCATCATCTTGTTGCATCAGCTCACTGCCTTGCTTGTCTTCTTTAGACAAGAGGTGTCTGGGAGGTGGGCGCCCAACTGCTGGAGCCACTTCTTCTTCCCCCTTTTTGATTAGTGGGTATTTTGTGGCTAGAACCCATCCAAACAGCACAGAGAGTCACATTAGCTCGATGTTTGCATTTTACTTCAGAGAGAGTCAGACAAAGACAGGGACCAAAGGCATTACATCTGTGGGGGAGGTAGGGAAGAAGCCGAGGTAAACAGAATTTTGAGAGAAAGGCAACCCAGTGGCCTAGAAAATAGATTAGTTCATAGACAATTCCCCGTGAAGGGAAATGACTCGACTGGAAAAGGAGCCAGCGTGATGAAAGGTAGTGGAGACAGCGGCGGCCTCCACAAATATGTCAGCTATTTTTGGAGGGTCTGTGGCTATCTTTCTACCTTCCAGGGAAACCTGAGTGTCGGCAGCACTGAGCAGATTTAATTCATTCAAGGCTCCTCACTCCCGCGGCAGCTCAAAGAAGTGTTTTAAAAGTTTTCTTAACTCGGAAGCTCTGCTTAGTGTAAAGCATGACAAGAGGAGTAAGGCCGAGGTATGGAATTACTGATAACTTCTAACAATAGAAAATTGTTATATACTTGGTCTACAAGGCTGGTGCTGCTAATATGCCTTGACACAAAGTTGTGTGGATACTGCATTTATAACAATATAAATTATCTAATGGATGATATATTTATCCACATGGTTCAGTGGCAATTCTGAACCTATGAGACCCAACGTACTTTGACCAATGTTTCATGGATTATGGATAAATTTCATTCGTGTACCTGAATCTTCTCATATTTAACATCAACTCACTTCCCCCTTTCTTTTGCTTTTGGAAAACTCCCTAAAAATCCATGTGGTTATTTCTGATCTCTTTAAAAGTGAAAAATGTTGAAAATGTTTCCATTATGTGTTTAAAAAAAAAAAAAAAGCAGATGCATTTGTATGCTTAACTGAAAAATGGCTTTGTTTTTAATAACTTTGGCAGGTACAGAATCTGGTCCTAAATGAGAATAAAGCCTTATTTAAAGAAAGCATATATTGAATATCTATGGGTAACTTTTAAAATTACTTTCTGTATAATCCCAATACAGTCTGCGATTTCTATTTAAATGTTACTGTCCTTTCATCTACATCTATGTTCATTGTAAAAAATAACTAGTGATGACTTATATTTGAAAATAAGAAAATATGAAAAACATGTTATCTGTGTCAATATGAATTTTTAAGACAATTAGGTTCCAGTTGTATTCTCTTTTTAAAAAATACACACATGCATGCTCACGCACACACACACAATGTATGTCACTCAATGGTTCTTCCTGATATGAATTTGTGGAACTATGTTATAAATCTTCACAACAATTTTGCCTAATGGACAGGAAAGGAAAGTGCGACCTAAGTTAGGAAATTTGAATTAAAGTTCATTGGACTCATCCAGGACAACTAACAAGGAGGTGAGATGGACAACCATCACACCAAGGAACCGAGAGAGTCCACAACTGCAAGCAAGGGAGTCCCATCCATCAGCCATGTGGGATTGAAGCCCCCTCTCAATTAGAGGTGGAGTGGGCATCACCATCCCAGAATCCTCAGGACTGGAGAATAAAATGTGGACTAGAGTGGACTTACTGGTATTCTACTATAGACTTGTTGTGATTCTAGCAATGGAAGAAATTATATCATTGATGTGGAGACAGTGGCCACTGGAGGTGCTGTAGTCAGGGAGAGGGAAAAAGAGGTGCAACACGGGGGCATTTTCAGGACTTGGAATTGACCTGAGTGATATTGCAAAGACAGATATAGGACATTATATATTTCGCCATTGCCTACAGAATTGAGTGTGAGACAGTATAAACTACAATGTAAACTATAATCCATGCTTAGTGGCAATGCCCCAGTATGCATTTATCAATTGCAGTGAAGGTGCCACACTAGTGAAGGACCTTGTTTATGTGGGAGGGTGTGTGAGGAGTGGGGAGCAGGGTATATGGGAATCCCTATATTTTTTGTGTAATATTTACATAATCAAAGTATCGGTTTTTTTTTAATAAAAAAAAAGAATGCTTCATTATTAAGCGATACTCAGTTTTACAACTTAACTAGTACACAGCAGCTTGGAATGGATGGCTAAGCAAGTGTCGTCAAATCCTGGCCATGTTGATTGTGTACTTGACATCACCCCCCCTTGGCTTAAAGGTGAGTGTAAATTGAGGCATCTACACCTTTCCAGTATCGGGACTTCTCTCTGCATCCGTTTCCTTTATTCCTGCCTGACGTTGGTGGGAAACGGGATGACACGGGTTGTGCGGTGATGACGCCAGATGGGGTTTGTTAGCTGCACAGTTCTCTCTCTACAAACAGGCGTCCCCCCCGGCTTTCTCACGGGAGAGCCTCAGAACTGAAGCGAGTGTTGACTATACTCCCAGGAGCTGCGGGGGCTGTAGTATCTGTTCCCCCATAAGCCCCTAGAATGTGACTCGAGTGCAGACCTCACAGTTGAAATTTCCATTCCCACTGTGGACTGGGTGATTGCTCTTCAAACCTCCTTGCCATGTAAGTGCATGTAAAAGGTGAGTGAAACTGAACAGCAGAGGGCTAGCGTTTTGAATTCCAACCTTCGGAGGGCTGAGTGCGTTGGCAGGCTGCGGGGGCGCTGCCTGTGCGGAGCTGCCCCTGCAGCGCCCGCTGGCCCGTCTGGAGGCGCTTCAGGCGCCATCACTGCTCATCTGCTCCCTCAGCTCAGCAGAGCTCGGCCTCGCTTTCCTGACGGCACTCAGCTCGCCCTCATGGACACGGTGTGGTTCCCATAGGATCCTGCATCATAAATCCCACCAACCTACATGCATTAGCGTCTCCAGTGGGTGCGGAACCTACAAAATGCTCGTTCCAGACTTAGCGTTTTGAGATAAAGCAGGTGCTCTTGCCGGGTATTTGAATAACTTCAGGGAAAAGCTACACTTTTCTCTGATATTTCCTGGTATGGGTTTTGGAACTCCTGCTCGACGAGGAGGGCTCGCCATTTGCAGGACTCGCGGATGGCTTGTCTACACAGCGACGTCTTCGCTGTCTGCCTGCCAGGGCTCCCGTGACAAATACCACCCAGTGGGCTGCCTTGAACAACAGGAGTTGGTGGTCTCACGGTATTGGAGGCCTTGCTTTCTCCGAGTCTCTGGGGTCCCGGCAGTCCTCGTCACACGGCCACCTCTCCCCTTGTGTCTGCTGCTCTGCTTTCCCCTGACTTCTGGCTTCTTCTCGCTGACGGCGCCTTATTTCCTCTGCCTTATAAGGGTTCCAGTCCTGTCGGTTAAGGCCCCCTCTGATTCAATTTGACCTCCTCTAATAGGATCCTCAAAGCGCCTCTTCACAAATGAGTCCACTCCTTAGCTAACAGCGTCTTCAAAGGTCTGTTTACAGATGGGTTCACATCCACAGGCATGTGGCTTAGGACTTGAACATGTCTTTCGGGGGATCGTGATTCAATCCCCAGTTGTTGCCAAGAAGCCTCAACAGCCCACAGGGGACCTACCTGCTGCATTGAATGGGGATGTCAAGTGCCTGATAGTAGACCAGCTGTTCTTGGAGCCAGGGGATTTCTCACTTGCTCTCCTGAGCACCTACGGTCAGCAAAGCTCTGCTTTAGGTTGTGTCGACGGCGTTTCAAATGGACGTGGTGGGCTCCGGGGGGGGGGGCGTTGGCCTTCAGTACAGGGGATTTCCGGTGTCCTGCTCTGTGTTAGGCAATGTGTCATTTATGCCCCTCGCCCCCGCGTGGCACTCCCTTCTCAATCTCCAACTCTTGGCAAAAATGCCATTTCCCTGAGAGGACTGCCTGCGCATCTTATCTAGAGTAGCCACGTCCCTCCTCTCAGCCCCCTCTGTCACATGTTTATTTCACAGCACAAATCACCGTTTGTAATCAGATATTTGTTTGCGTGCCTGTTTCTTTTCTGTCTCATACATCTGTTTATTATCTCCACAAGCTCAAGGACCCTCTGCCTGTTGTCCCAGCCCACCTCATCTCCCGTATCCCCAGCGCCTACCACAAAGTGGCTACTTGGAGCATAGTAGGTTCTTAATAAATACTGAATCAATCAATCAATCAATCAATCAATCATTTAGTTATAAGCATTACTGAAATTCGATGAGAGCTCTTATTTTTCAAAGCTTCCTATTTATTTCTTTGTGCAGTTGCATATATTTTATTATCAGATTTTATCTGTAGTACTTGGGAAAAGTTGCTCAAACCTCAACTCCAATATCTACCGATCAACCTAAAAATTTCTCAGCCTTGTGGTATTTATGAGCTACCCCATGTCCCTAAGCCCTGATGTATTTGCTCCGACTGCAGTTTGTTCAATGTTATCAAAGCTCTGAGTTGGCGAGAGCCATGGTTTCTAGAGTGAGCGTTCACATCCCCGAGGGGAGCAAAATGTACCAAAGAGTTTGGAAAGAAAATACCAGAACGTCTATTTGTGTATTTTTATCTACAGATAAGAAAGAAATGAAGCTTTATGACTCTATAACATGTTCTGACAGTCACTCATATATAAATCTGTGCATGAACATGCGTGCATTGGGGAGTATGTGCTCCCCTTTTTTTTACTGATGGGGGTTCACGATGAAAACAAGTGTGAAACCACTAGACTAGAGCACTGTGCTGATGCAGGTTTCTTGAAGGCAGGGATCCTGGCTTACACTTCCCTGCCTTCCTCAGAGGGCCTGGCATAGTGATTGGAAGACACAAATAGGTGATTGATTGACGAGGTCGAAGGTCACAGGTGCTGCCCCATTCTAACAGTGAACTTCCACTGGAAAAAGTAAAATCAGCAGGTCGGCCCCACAGCTGTCTGCAGTTCACCACAGCACCACTTTGCAAACACTGTGACCGGTCCTAGAAAACCAGCTCAAAATGCAAGTCCCGCTAACAGTGGGACAGTAGAATTATCTTCGTATGTGAAGGACAGAATATTCCATTTTTCCCATATGATTTCCCTGCCAGGGCCTCTGAATCAGTGGCAATGGGTCTCCTGGTTGAAGCATTAATGCACTTATGTTGTGAAAGTCAGACTGGAGGGTCACGGAAGCCCAGGCTGTTAGTTATGTATGCGGAGAATCTTACACCCTTTGCTTGCACGCTTCTAGTGGTGTGGAGCTCACTGCCTCCTTTGAGGGGCTCTGGTCGGCACAGGAGCCTGAACTGTTGCTCTGCAAGTTCTGTGTGTAGGTCTTGGTGCTTTCCCATCCCCAAAAGGTCTAAACTTCCTCAGGAGCACTTCCCAAGGGATAGAAGAGAGCGCCTGGGCCCGTGAGAAGCTCTTCTGCTGCCCGCTGGACAGGCTCAGCCTTCTCAAGCTTTCCCCATCTTCCGTGGTCTTTAGTTACCCTCCTTGAAATGAGCTCTCATTTGTTGGTCTCCCCGGAAGTGTGGAGCCTAGAACTACGTGCAATTGTGCAGACGTGGCCTGACGCATGGGCCAGGCACCCCGCCTTGCCCTGATGTTCCGTGGCTGAGCGTGAAGCCACGTTACACTGAAGATGCACACCAAGCCCTTAGATTAGGAAATCCCTCTGCCCTCGCTGTGAGCAAAAGGGCAGAATGGATCTTTTTTCCCCCATTCTCTTGCTCCAAACCAAAATTTTGAATTTTTGTAGTATTGTGAGCTTTAGAAGAAAAAAAAAATTATAAATTCTGATCACCAGCTATTTGCATCACTCTGTTCACTTCTGGTCCTTATCAATGAGCATTCAGGCTGATGTGTGTATTTGCAGCCAGAGCGTACATACTCTTTGCACGCTTCTCTCTTAACATTATCTTACGTGTGCACTTTAGTGTATCAACAGAATCTGTAAACTTAATTCCTTTTAATAGCAACATAACATTCCATTGTCTTAATGTACTGTAGTTTGCATAACCTTTTCCCAATTTTGGGCATTGGGTTCTGTCCCATTTTTCCACTGTTGTGAATGGTGTTACCATAAACTTCTTTGGACTATTTGCTTTCTTTTCTCCTTTGCATATTTCCTTGGGGTATATTCCAAAAGTGAGATTGCTGGGCCAAAGGGTAGGAACAGTTTTAAAGCTCTCTTGTTATATATTGCCAGACCGATCTCCAGAGGGGATGGATACTTTTCGAAAGTGCCAAATAAGACAATTGAGCCTGGAGAAGTTGTAATTTAACTGGAAAAGCTGGACCTGCGTGCTGTGGCAGGCCCCCTTCCACTGTCCCCTTCCACACCCCCTACTCTAAGCTTAGTTAACTCAGTGTGAGGGAGAGAGTGTCAAGAAGGCCAGAACCCTCAGTAAACCTTGCTGAAAACACGCCAAAGCGTGTCTTGCTTTTTTCCTGAGAGGAATTTATCCCTGAGAGGGGGTTGTAGGATCACCCAGAGCAAATGCTCTGGAGGCAGAAGGTTTCACCTGGGTTCTAATCCCGGACCTACCACCTTCCTGCTGTGTGACCTCAGGTGAGTCGTCCAACCTCCCTGATCCCCAGATGCATTCGTCTTATGTAAGTGAGGTTAAATGATAGTCCCTACTCAGGGGTTGTTTTGAGAAGATATTTGTAAAGTGCCGGGTCATTGCTGTCACCTACAAGCCCCTTAGGTGAGCAGACTGTGTGGTGCTTTGTCTTCTTTGCACGGCCAGTGTCCAGGTCTGAGCTTGCCCCACGGCTGAGGGAATGAATAGATTGTCTTCATGCACTATCTTGCTTCACCGTGTTTGGGAAATGGAAACGCACAATAGAAAAGTTTCTGAAATAACACGTTTTCAGCATGTGAAGAAAGACCTGCACTTGAATATTTGTTGGATATGCCAGGCCTTGGGCCCGTGTTTTGCTTTTTTCACCAAGTCTAATATGTTGCTGTTAGGAAGAGCATCTCCAGTTTTTCAAAAACTCCAGAGGCTTAAGAATTTGTAGAAGAGAGAGTGGAGGTGGCTGAAGCCATTGGGCACCTCCCTCCCACATGGAAGGTCCCAGGTTTGGTTCCTGGTGCCTCCTGAAAAAAAAAAAAAGAAAAGCACACAACAAACAGACACAGAGAGCAGACAGCGAGTGCAAACAATGAGGGAGGTGGTAAGAAATAAATAAATAAAATAAATCTTTAAAAAAAAAAAGAATTTGCAGAAGAGAGAGGCTGGAAGCTTGAAACTTAGGAAGAGAGTTTAGAGAAATCTGTTCACGTCAGAGGAAGCCACTGGCAGAGCAGGCCCCGGTTCTCCACTGAGATGTCTGAGAAGCTCTCAGGCCCCAGGGACGGGTCGGCAGGACATGCTCAGGACCAGCCTGGCACCCCCGGCCTCCTTCCTGCTGCTGGAGAAGTGAAAGGAGGCATGTGCATGTGGTCCACTCGCAGTGGAAGGAGCACTCCTTCGTCCTCAGAAGTGCTAGGTTAGGGATGGCCACATGTCCTTGCCTCTTCTTGCATTGAGAGGTGGCATCTAACGCCTCTCGCCTTGACCTAAGTGACTTGCTTGACCGGTAGAATGCCACAGAAGTGACGTTCTGGAACTTTCCAGGCTAGGCCATAGGAAGCCTGCAGCTCCTACCCAGGTCTTTTGAACCACTCTTCCTTGGAGTCCTGAGAGACCACCATGCCTCAGAGGCCACATGATGGCGCTCGGGTGGGCAGTTCCAACCAAGCCCCCAAGGCTCCGGAGACGCGAGGGAGCCACCTTAGGCCCCGCAGATGAGGCCACCCACCAGCTGAACACCACTGATTGGCCCCAGTTGATGCCACGCGGAGCAGTCTGTCATTGTAACCTGCTGAGTTCTGCGGCAATTTATTGTGTGGCAATGGATAACTGAGCGCCAGGGCTCCCTCAGCAGAGCCGAGCCTCTGTTCCGCCTCATTCCCTCCACTCAGCTCTACTCAGCAGAACCAACACTGGGATTTGGGCTCCCTCTTCTCATTGTTTGGACTAAGTATCAGTGACAGAGCAACAAGCCATTGATGGCAGTCGTTGTATCTGACGGACTCCCCCAGCGTGTGTCTGCACTGGAGCCTGTTGTTTGTGATCCCTTGCTGGATTTTACAGTTGGGCAGGGCAGGGAGAGGCGGCAGCGTTCCAGAAAACCAGGCAAGGGGGCTCTCTGCTGCATTTAAAGAGGAAATGGCGAGGCAGAACTCCGCAGAGCTCCTCCTGTTAAACCAGACCCCCCAGTTCTGTGTGGGGCGACTGTGGTCTACGGCAGCCGCGTCCTGGGAGTCTCGGCCTTAGGCCCGGAGCAGCTGGAAGTTCAGACCGTTCAGTCCACCTCAGCCACCCGGTCCCGCCGCAGGTCAGCAAGGAGATTCTATTTTCATCTATTTTCTCTAAATTTATGTAAATGCTTCAAAAGACTAAAATGCGCCTCCCGTGCTGATGTTTCCATGTATCACATGGTGATTATTACAGAAATAGAGAAGAGTACAAAAAATTGGAACAATGGACATTTCCAGCTTTCAGGCTCCTCTGCTAGGACACGTAAATTGTTAACTAGGAAATTAATCAGTAAGGGAATGAGTAGAACCGGCCTTTTACTCTTCAGGCCACCTTGCTCCTTACACAGTGGAGCTGGCTTAACTTCTGGCCTTCCGTCACTTCCCTCGTCACCTTGTCTCTCTGTCCTGTGTATTTTTAAGGGACTTAACTCTTTTATTCCCATTTACTTCCATGGAGATGCTAGTGACTGCTGGAGACATCAAAACTAATAATTCATCTTGACCTTGAGCTCCCCTCAAGCAGATTCTCAAGGGTCAGTACTTCTGTATCGATTCAGTTCTTCATTCACTCATTTTTTAAAATTGAGGTGAAATTCATATAACAAAACTCACCAATTTAAAGTATTCAGTTCAGCGGCATTTAGTATATCACAATGTTTGTACAACCACCACCTCAAGTTCCAAAACATTTTCATCACCCGAAAAGAAAACCCCATATCCATTAGGCAGGCAGTACCCAGGTTCCCTTTCCCCTGGAAACCACTAATCTGCTCTCTGTCTCTGATGAATTTCCCTATTCTGGCTATTTCATATTTATGGAATCATGCGCTATGTGACTTTTGTGTCTGGCTTCTTTCACTTGGCATAACGTTTTCGAGGTCTAGCCATGTTGCAGCATGTTCCAGCACTTCATTCCTTTTCATGGTTGAGTAATATTCTATTGCATGTGTATACTACACTTCGCTGATGCACTCACCCATTTGAGTCGTTTTCCACCTCGTTGCCGTTGGGAATAATGCTGCGGTGAACGTTCATGTACAAGTATTTGTCTGAGTACTTGCTTTCAGTTCCTTTGGGTATATACCTAGGAGTGGAATTGCTGGATCATATGTTAATTCTATATTTAACTGTTTGAGGAACTGCCAAACTGTTTTCCATAGTGGCTGCACCATTTTACATTTCCACCAGCAATGTACAAGGGTTTCAATTTCTCTGTATCCTCACCAACACTTACTTTCCTTTTAATTTTATTATAGTCTTCCTAGTGGGTGTGAAGTAGTGTTTCACTGTGGTTTTGATTTCCATTTCCCTAGTGACTGATATTGAACATCTTTTCATGTGCTTGTTGGCCACTGTGTATCTTCTTTGGAGAACGTCTGTTTAAATCTTTTGTCCATTTTGAATTTGAATTGTTTGCCTTTTTGTTGTGTTGACCTGTAAACATTCTTTATATATTCTGGATACCAGAACCTTATCAGATATATGTTTTGCAAATATTTTCTCCCATTTTATAGATTGTCTTTTTATTATTATTATTTTTTTTTTTTTTCATTACCAGGACCAGGGATTGAACCCGGGACCTCATATGTGGGAGGCCGGCACTCAGCCACTGAGCCACATCGGCTCTCCTGTGTTGGCTTCCTCATCTGTTTGCTTGTTGTTTGCTCGTTTTCTTTAGGAGGCACTGGGACCTCCCATATGGGAGGCAGGTGCTCAACTGCTTGAGCCACATCCGCTCCTCTTCACTTTCTTGATGATGCCCTTTGATGCACAAAGTTTCTAATTTTGATAAAGTCCAACTAATCTATTTTTTCTCATTTGTTGCATTCATTTATTTTTTTCACACACATGCATTTATTTACTCATTCAATAAGCATTCAATGCTCACAGGGGCTCACTGTACTTAGTAAGTGAGAAATAGCTGCTGAATGAACGAATGCTCCCTGACGTCCGTGCTAGGAACCCTCACTGAGGAAACGGAAGCCCAGAGAGCGTAAGGAGCCCAAAGCTGGACAGCCACAGAGCGGGAAGGAGCCAAGTGGTGCCTGACTCTGCATCCTGACCACTTCACTGTCTTCTTTTTCTCCTGCTTCGCTCTTTCTGGTCCTTCCACTTAGCACACATTTCTTCAGAGCTTAAGGCTTCAAGTGTTTGTGCTGAAGAGGTCCTCCTCTGGATTCTATCACACTGATGTCTCCTCGCCTCGAGGCAACGCTTACTGGAGGGTCCACTGCTAATCATAGAGCATTCTCGACTAATCAATTATGGAAGGAGACAAAGGATGGGTCAGAAGACATTTTAGTCCACAGAAATGCCCCTGCCCCTCTCAGAGGGCAAGATAAGGCCGAGCCTTATCTTGGGAGCCAGCAAGCTGGTTGGCATGGAGAGCTGTCAGCACGGCTGTTGCTCAGGGATCCTTTTGTGGAAAGAGGCTGGATGTCCTAAAGCCCAGGGTACGACTTCGCTGTGAGCGAGCCTGGAAGACAACCTCCCATTTTAACAAGGTCCAGTCCTTTCTTTAGAGCTCTTTCCCTCTTTTCCATCCTGAGCAGAGATAAGGCCAAACAAGGCCCAGGCGCCAGAAGACAGGGGGAATGCTTGACCGTTGTCCGCACAGTGCGAGGGTAATTGAAGCAATTCCCAGAGGCAGCTCCTAAGGAGGGTTTACAGTCAAACGTATGTCACAACTCACTTACATGCTGTGCTTCAGGTGCCCAGGAGGCAAGAAGCTCTACACAGCTCCAGGGTGACAGGGGGGACATTAAAGTACAGAGAAGGAGAGTCTCTGAGCTTCAGGTGAGAGACCAGGGTCCCAGCAGGAGGGCCTGCGGGACACTCATCCTGGCTGAGTGGGATGGGCCCTTAGGTCCAGGTTTTATGGGCCCCGGACCTTGGCTGGCCCATGTCCATGGCTCCTTCCCTGAGAAACACTCATACTTCCTTCCACCTTGCATTCCTGGTCCTTGGCTTCCTCTCTGTGCTGACAGCTGGACAATCAGACGGAAGGAGCATCGCCAGCCTCTACTGGTCCTGGGTTGCTCTCTAGCACATTCCCAGTGGAATCTTCCACTTGTTCTCTACCATCTCTCTGGCTGACATCAGCTACCGGCTGTCAATGGCTCCCCCTCAACCTGTTCTCCAGCCTGATGTCCTGTACCCCATCCTACCACTCCCCAAAGCCCATGAATGGCATCAGCATTGCTAATCACCATAGACTGGCCCGAACCAAGTTGATGAAGAAATATTGGACTTGTGGCATGAAAAAAGCCTGGGCCAAGGGAAAAAAATCATGCTTTTTAGTGAGACAGAAATAAAAGCAGGACATAAAACTGTACATAATAGCATAAATTTAGATTGGAGAAAAGGATACTAAAATGTTAACAGTAACTATCTCTGGGTGATGGAATGATGGGTGAATTTTTTTTTTTTGATAGTATCATTTTCCTTATTTATTTATTTATTTAAAACATTTTTTTAAATTCTTTAAAAGCTACTTAGATTACACAAATGCTACACACAAAAATTATAAGGATTCCCATTTGCCCCACCTCCCACACCTCCCACAACCTCCCACATAAACAGCCTTCATTAGTGTGGCATGGGTGAATTTTATATTATATTTTATTTCATCTTTCCCAAGTATTCTATAAAGAACATGCATTGCTTAGGTAATCAGAAAAACAACAATAAGAGTATATTTTTTAAAATATGAGAGGAAATGGAAGAGCAGATTCTCTGGACTCAGAGCTGAGCTCATGCCAGGTTCTACCTTTTACGAGCTGTGTGGCCTGGCCAAGGGACTTAGCCTCACAAGCCTCAGCTTCTGCATCTGTGAAATGGGGACAATACCCCCCTCCTACTGTCTGTGTGTGTGAAGATAAATTAAACAAGGAATATGGGTGTGCAGTGTGCCCAGAGAGTGCACAGCATGGATTAATTTCTGAGCCCTTGGAGGTTCCAGGAGACCTTCCTGGGGCGTGCACACGGCCTTTGTTCTCCTCCTGCCTTCCCCATCCTGAGAGTCCTTCTGAAACAAGCAGCCAGGCCTCCGGCAGTCACCTCCACACGCCCCATTTTGGAGGAGAGAAGGGAGTCCTACAAAGGAAGCCTTAAACGCTTCTACTTTGAAAACCCCGGAAAGGGCAGGCAGCCGGCTGTTTTTCATGCTTTCTTGCCCTCTCCGTGGCTCTGTGCTTCCTGTCCCAGCCCGAGGGAGGAGCCCAGGGCACATGTCACCAGCGAGTAGCTGCTGGGCCAGAATCTTACAGGAGGATTTGGGTGCAGAGGGGACTTTTGACAGACAAGGAGGAGACTATTGCAGGCAGGGGGCAGCAAGGAAGGGAGCCTGAAGTCCCAAGGAGGACTGGAACAAAGGGCTCGGTCTCACGACAAGCCAGGGCAAAACCAAGCGGAACTGGGGGAGGCGCGAGGAAAGCCACCACCCCCTCCAGCTACAGGGGAGGTGTGGAATGTGGAAGGAAGGTGAAGGGAGCCCAGTGAAGGGGACTTCGTTCTCTCTGGCTTTAAGCTTTTACTCTGAAGCATTCCAAACGTGGCAGGAACAAAGCCTGTTTGGAAAGGATTGTTATCTGAGGCCAGGGCAGGATGGAGGGCTGGGGAAGCTGTGGGGCTGGGGTGATGGCTGACGGCTCAAGAGAGCATTCCAACTTGGAGATAAGTGGAGGCAGAAGGTCAGGGATGATTCAATGAAAATCTAGAGAACTGCTGCTTTCACTGCTGATGTGAGTTGAAATGAGATAAATCAGAGAAGTTTCAATGCTACACGGGTCCTTTTATTATGCTGGCATGGATCAGTTGCTGTCAGACCTCCACGAAAGGCAGATCTTAATTTCTTCAATGAATTTCAAAAAACTTGTGTATTCTTTTTTAGTTCTGTAATTTTCACTGGCATGTGGGCATTTTAAAAACTAAGAAAGGGAGCGGACGTGGCTCAAGGCATTGGGCGCCTCCCTCCCACATGGAAGGTCCTGGTTTTGGTTCCGGGTGCCTCCTTAAAAGAAGATGAGCACACAGAAAAACAGATGCAAACAGTGAGCTCAAACAGTGGGGGGCGGGGGAAGAAATAAAGAAATAAAAATAAATCTTAAAGAAAAAAAGCTATAAAAATTCACATTAAATGTACCAATAACTTAAAAAAAAAAAGTACCAATAACTTCCTTCGATTAGCTGGGTCATACTCCTAGGGCTGATCATAACAGGAGTGTAGCAACAGATGACAGCACATTTCCATAGGCACCTATTTGTTGTCACTTTACCTGCTTCCAGCCAGATTCCCTTTTGTCTCAGGGCTCCTTCTCTGCTTTTGGGGTCAAGCCATTTCTTCGAGTGGAGATAAGGAGGGTGGTGGCAGATGCTTCACGCACGCACGACCACCAAGAGGACATAAAGGGATCAGGAACTCATTCCTGATCTTTCAACGACTTACTCTGCGCGAGGTTGAGGCTGGGGAACAAGAGTAAACACGTTTTGAAACATTTCCGAGCGGAGCGCATCGCTCTGTTGCAATGCTGTTTTTTTGCTTTGTTTGTTTTTCAAAGATTTATTTTTTAAATTTATTTATCTCCCCCTGCCCTCCATTGTTTTGGGCTCTCTGTGTGTTCTTCTGTGTCTGCTTGGCTTCTCTTTAGGCGGCACCGGGAACCGATCCTGGGACCTTCTGGAGTGGAGAGAGGCGCTCAGTCTCTTGCGCCACCTCAGCTCCCTGGTGGTGCAGGGTTGTTTTGGAGGAGCAAGCGGGGCCTTTGCACCTGCCGTCTTCTCTGCTGAGCTGCTCTTCCCCAGGTCTCGGCCTGGCTCGCCCCCTCACCTCCTCCTGCTTTTGTGGTGGAGCCCACTTTGACCACAGTGTTTAAAACTGGACTTGCTAGGCCCCTTCTTTTCTCCAGGGTACCTCTCAGTATTGCACACACTGTGTATTTAGCTATTTACTTAGAGACTCATATATTTGTTTATTTTAATTTATTTTTCCATATATTTGTTTATGTCCCGTCGCCCTCCACTCGCATGCAGGCCCCGTAAGGGTGGAGATTCTTACGCATTTTCTCCACTACTGTACACCCAGGCGCTAGCAGCAGCGCTGCCCTCACACCCAGGCATGCGTTACGGCGTCCTCACCAGCCCTCCTTGGCCCCGCACCATGGCGCCAGGGGAGTCCTGCGTGGCCAAGCAGAGGTGCCCACACGGAGCCCACGCCTTGCATCTGGGCCCACACCTTTCAATGCCCCAAGTGCTTCTGGGATCTGCATGAGCCTCTTCCTCGGGCCCGTAGCCCTGGGTCTTATCACCGACGGGTGTGAACAGAGCTTAGACAGGCTGGCTGGGGTGTCCACACACTTTGCACACATACTAAGGGGGTGAGAGGAGAAGGGGAATGAGCACAGGCCTCATTTGTGCTCTTGTCCCTTTGCACACAAAAGCTAGGGGTTAGGCTCGGGGGTGGACTGCCAAGACAAATGCTTGGCACACGGCGGGCATTCAATGAACATGAATAAATGAATCGATAAATGTACCCGACACTTTCACTGACTGTTTCTCTCTTACAGTCACGTGGGCTTTTGGCTAAAGAGAGCATCAAAACTTCAGTGGTTCAAACTGAAAGCAGAGCATCTTCCTTGCTTTCAGCCTGGATCCCGCCTTTTACCCCTGCGAAGCGGACGGAGACAAAGCATCCTGCATCACCCAGCGCCGTCATCTCCGCACCTGATCCCCTTTCTCACTTCTCCTTTTCTGTTCTCCCCATTGCCCTGCTCTGGGGCAGGGATAAAGGGACTGTTACATAAATTCATACTAAAGTGTTAATAATAACACGGGAGAGACTTTGCCTCGAAAAGAACTGTAAGGAAGGGCTCACAAGTTTTAACCAAAAGAATGTATTTCTAAGGATGAAATTTGGAGGCCGCTCTATCGCACCTGGGATGAGGGAGGGTTAGATTTTGGAGCATGTCATTATCTGCCCTGCAAGCGGCCAGTGTGGCTCTAAACTCCTTCCTTTGCTGGCAGATCATTTTATTTCTTTTTTTTTGTTGTTTTAACAAATCAATTTTATTGATATTAATAAAGCATAAAATTCATCCAAAGTATACAATGGTATTTGGTATAATCACATAGTTGTGCATTCATCACCTCAATCATCTTTAGAATATTTTTATTATTTCAGTAATAATAACATTTTATTTCTCATGCTCACATTTTTTTTTTTTTTGTTATTCCTCCCATGCAGGGAATACATGTTTTATCATGTTTGAATGTAAAGGAGATCAGTTTTTTTTTAATTTAATGTTTTCTTTCTGGTGTACAGTTCTATGAGTCCGCCCCCCACTTGCTGTCTGTGTCCATTCGCTGGGTGATCTTCTGGGTCTGTTTCTTGCCTTCTCTTCTCATTTTTCTCCTCCAGGCTTCACCGGGATTCCATCCCAGGGACCTCCATGTGGGAGAGA